>BQNB010070487.1:0-31089 GCA_026074375.1 Tanacetum coccineum
AAATAACAAAATATCTCTCATTTTGTTTTTGCTTTCTCTCTTTACTTTCAATCCTCTCTAACAATATATACATTTTCTCACTCTGTTTTTGCTTTCTCTCATTTCTTTTAATCCTCACCAATCATGAAGATAAAACATATCTTCTCGATCAAACTACTTATAACACAATGATTTCCTTAAACTTCAATTTCGTTTTGCCCATTATCTTGATTTGTCCCATATTTTCTTGCTTACATCTTCTCCCCTTTATATACTTGGATATATCTCTTAAGTTTCAAGCTTATATCTTCTCCCCCTCATGATGATTATGATTCATCATGAACATCATGATCATATAAGCTAGGGGTGTTCATGGGGCGGTTCGGTTCGGTTAGTTGGAAGATTTAAACTATCCATCGCGGGGCGGGTAATTCATTTTACTACCCGAAACCGAACCGTACTAGGCGGGTAACCGGACATGCGGTTATCCAAAATGAGCGGTTACCCGCGGTTTGGGTCACGGTTAACCATTCTAGACGTAATAAACTAATCTAGAACGTAAAATGTCATTTTAGTCTAATTAGTTATCATTGAACATATAGATTAAAGTCATACTATATGTTAGGATCACATAAATGGACCCAAACAAAGAAGCTTCGGTCACTCGAAGATACAAGACAAAAGTCTAGCTCGTTTCAGCGTGTAAATAATGTAAACGGGCCAAGATGCAAAAAGCCCACAAAGGCCTCCTAGGCTAATCCTGTTTAGTATAAATACACCTAGTTTAGTCAAAATTAGGTTAGCTAGTCATTATAATATTGTTAGGGTTTCTAGCCACCAAAAGGGTTTTTTCTTTCAATCATCAATAAAGTTTTAATTTTCTGCATCTTGATTCTTCACATCTTTGTTAAGGTTTGTATGAATGATCATGGAACCAACACTATAGTATTTCGTCACAATAACTGCATTCAAATTAACATACAAAGCATATTAACCAAAATTATTTATTCGACTTTATAAGTTTTAATCACGTTGATCAATTTTCACACATAGATGTTAATATTAGAAGAAAAAGACGACGTTATACAATAAAAGTAGTGCAAACTATAATCAATAATTGTACAATTATTTAAATATTTTATTAAAACATTCATGTATAGTATACACGGTTCGGTTCGGTTAACCGCGGATATCTAAAAGTAAAAACCGTAACCAAACCGTGATAAGCGGGTTTTTTCGGTTTCAGTTATTTCGGTTTCGGGTTTTTTCGGTTTCGGTTTGAACAGTTCGGCTCGGTTTGTTGGTTTCTCGGTTTTTTTGAACACCCCTAATAATACGTCAACAAGGTGGTAGTGGTATATGTACAGGAGATGGTGAAGTTGTAACATACGTGATGTTATCTAAGTTTAGATGGTAAGAAAAAGAACCATCCACAATCCATAAGGCATTAGAACGGAAAAGTGGAACCCTCTTACGGATTGAAACCCTATGCCTCAATGGCAGGAGTTGGTTACCTGTTATGACAATTTGCGGACTGTGATCATGGCACGGTCACAAATCGAAGTTTTCTATCCTCCAGGTTCCGTGAAAATGTATCAAGACGTAAAGAATCTACTATGGTAGCCCCAAAATAGGAAAGCTGATATCGCCACCTATGTTAGCACGTGCTTGCCTGTCACTAAGGTCAAGGCACCGAACATCAGAGGACAATCGCGGTTTGTTGGTTACAAAACCCGAGATACCTCAATGGAAGTGGGACAATATCATGATAGATTTTGTCACAAAGCTTCCTAAGTCATCACAAGGGTATGACACCATTTGGGTAATCGTTGACCGTCTTACAAAGTCCGCAATCTTTATACCCATGAAAGAAACTGACCCTCTGGAGAAACTAGCGAGAATGTACCTAAAGGAAGTAGTAACAAGGCATGGAATACTGGTCTCGATTATTTATGATCGTGACCCTAGGTTCGCATCAAATTTCTGGAGGTCACTTCAGAAAAGATTTGGAGTACAAGTTTTGATTGAGTATGCATATCATCCGCAAACTGACGGACAAAGCGAGAGATCCTACAAACTCTCAAAAGGATATGCTTCGTGCTTGTTGTGATCGTTTAGAAATGGTTGGGTTAAAAATTTGTCATTAGTCGGGTTTTCATACAATTAACAAGTCATCATGCTAGCATTAGCTGGGCACCCTTTGACGGACTTTTACGGTAGAAAATGTTGTTCGCCTGTTTGTTGGGCTGAGGTTGGAGAAGTTCAACTCACCGGTCCAGAGATAGTTCAAGAGACGACTGAGAAAATCATTCAAGTTAAACAAAGGATGCAAGCCGCTCGTGATAGGCAAAAGAGCTACGCTGATTTGAAGCGTAAGCCGATGGAGTTTGAGGTTGGAGATAAAGTGATGCTTAAGGTTTCACCTTGGAAAGGGGTTGTACGTTTTGCCAAACGAGGGAAATTAAATCCTAGGTTTGTTGGACCTTTCAAGGTGATAAAAAGGGTTGGAGACGTTGCATTCTAAGCTCGAGCTTCCTGAGGAGCCCTGAGCAGAGTCATAATACATTTCACGTGTCCTAACTTTAAGAAGTGTCATGCGACGAAATTTTTAATACTGTTCCGTTGGACGGACTCATTCTTGATGACATGCTTCAGTTTGTCGAGGAACTATAGAGATCAAGATCGTGATGTTAAACGTTGAATCAAGCCATATCCCAATAGTCAAGGTTCGATGGAACTCAAAGAGGTCCTGGTTTAGTGGGAACGCGAGGATCAATTCCGGAAAGAAATAACCACATATGTTCTCAAGGACCGGGCCGTTCGTCAAAGTGTCTGCGTCTTAAGCCTTGAGGACAAGCTCAGCTAACCGGGGAGACTATAAACCTCGTTATTTTAGGATAATGTACGATGTTAATAAAGTACATTTATTTTTAGTATTGTACGCTTATTTTAATGGAAATCGTTACGTTAAATCAGCGTAAGCTAAAAATGATCAGTTAACGTAAACGGGCATCAAGCAATTTATTGTTTACATCAAACAAGGGTTAAGCAATTATTTAAAGAATAATTACTAACGTTTCACAAGTTATTTTATCGGATACGTGAAAGCGTTTACGTTTCGCGATAATGCACTAGGTTTCCGAAACCCTAAAAATTAACGTACGTTCAACAATACTACGTTTATATTAAAATGATCAAAGTTTATGAAATTTATGCATATGAGCATACTTTATTACTTGTCCTATATAAATGTATATGCACATATTAACAAAAAAAAAAAAAAAAGGGGGGGGGGTGGGGGGGGGGACATTTTAAAAAACAAGTATACTTTTATAGAAATAAATTTAAAACTACACTTTACATTTAATTAAAGTTTTATTTTACTTTCTTTTTATAAATGACAAGAATACCTTATAAAAGAAAAGAGATTAACTAGTGGAAAACACCCTCCTTACTTTAATGGGATGATTGCCATTAAAAGGAACCAAGAGACCAAGGCCTTAAAGGCCCTTGTTTCCCTCTTGGTGTCCCCTTGAACCCACGGCACACCCCCCCCCCCCTTTGAAATTCTTGGTCAAACTTTGCAAGTATAATATCTCTTTTCTCTTCCTATATATATCATGCATGCATAAGAAAGTTTACATATCTTTTTATACTTAAGAAAAATTATTTCTTTCTTCCTTTTCTCTCTATAAGCCACGGCTTGATAAGCCATCCATAAGCAAACCATACAAACTTTTCTACAATCCATACAACCCTTTACACATCAATTCTAAGGCACACTAAAGTGTTTGCAAGCCTTGGATAATCATTTGCAAGGATTTAAGAAGAAAAGGGAAGATTAGGGTTTCAAACCTAATCTAGGGTTTATAAGCTTGAAAGCTTGGGTTTTAAGTCTAAACACGGGTTTAGCATTCATTTCACATCTCATACATCATCCCTAAGGTCTTCCTAATTCCTTCATACTTTTATTTATTATGATTTTATGTGTTATATGTTAATTATGGCTAAATCACCACTAAGGACTTTTTAATATGTAAAAAGGTGAGTTTCACTTATGTTTTATGAATTTATGCACTTATTCTTATGTCATATGGTTATATATATCATGGAAAAATGAATGTAAAAGTATGTTAACATATGGTTTAAGTATAAACATGTTTAGGTTAAATTAGGGTTTTATAAGATTACTTAATCTTCACATGTGAAAGTAATGGAAAGTAAATTGTTAAACTTATTACAGAGTTTATAAGGACTAATGTATGATCTTGGAAATTTATTATAAGTGCAATGTGTTAAAATATAGTTATTGGGTTTATAATAGTCTAAACTACTAAACCTAATTTATACATAAAACAAGTTTTTATAAAGTTATACACATAAATACTTAGGGGCTGTTTTAAATCCGAATTCATACAGTAAGTTTGACATAAAATAATAATAATACGTCTCGTGATGATTCCAAAATGATAGAAACTCGAAAAAACGATTTTAACGATAAAGATCCGTTAATTACGAGTTTACCGGTCTATTAATTAATTTTATAAAACTATTTTTTTAAAAGTTACATTATTACAGAAATAATATTTTTAAAACATCTAAAATATGATATAACTTTTAATTAAGGATCGTACTCATTAGAATCGCTAAAAACGGAACTATGACGAATAACTACGACGTTTACGATAATTAAGTTTATAAAAGTAAATTTTATTAAAACATATGTAACAGTAAAAAGCACTATTCATCAGTGGGATTACTTTATAAAAAATATAATACATCTTTTAATAACAAAGACGTACTCGAAGGAATCACTAAAATCGGGATTAAAACGGATAAGTTATTACGATTACGAGTTTACGCTAATTAAAACCTAAAAACGACTAACTAGCTGTTGTGAACAGTAAAAACACTATTCATCGCAGAATATCAAAAACTTAAAAATGTAATATTTTGATCACTCGTCTTACTACGAAGCGTGGAGTAGATAAGCGAGCAAAGGAATTAAAACGACCATTAGGTCATTTTTACAATAAAGGCGTATTTATAAACGTTTCACTTTAATGAATATTATTCATACTAAAAAGATTTGTCGGTGATTATGCTACTTATGTATATTTCGTGGTTATCAAGTGTATAATCTTGGGAGTTTCATAATGAGGCCTCTTCGGATGGCGTATCGACGAGTTGTTGGATTTACGATTTAAAGTGTCCTAACTCCTCGTACGTCATGTCATGACCTCTTTAATTATGATAGCCCGAACGATAGTACGATGTAACATATATAAGATATATTAATGCTATTGATTAAAGTACTCGGTACTTATTACACCTTGAATTTAGAATAGGGGGGGGCGGGGGGGGTTGATCTAAAGTTTTGCGTGTACGTTTTATCTGTGTTATTTGGACTATCAGTACTCAAGGTGAGTTCATAGCCCCACTTTTTTACAGTTTTACTAATTTACTATTATTTGGGGTGAAAACATGCTTTGTTTTATAAATTGGAGCAAGAAATAATAAAAAAAAAAACTGTTTAAGTATATTGATTATGTGGTTTGCCTAGTAAGATAACCTCCTGAGCCATTATCATTGAACTGTCAATTGCATAGTGTAGTTGTTAATTGTTATGTGAGCGCGAATGTTATAAATAGATCATATTAGGATTAACCTCCCGTTGGGTGATTTGCTATCATCGGGGAACGATCGTTGACCATGTCGTGACTTGGATGTTGCGGGTTACAAATCCAGTACGGGCAAAATAACTGCTAAATAGTAATATAGGTGAGCTTCAGTGTCTTGAGCTTAGTGAAACAGTAATCTGGTTTTGTGATTGTTGGCATATGTTGTAACATCACGAATGTCTTGCGGTCTTGCATAATTTTAATACATTAAACTATGAATTCTCAACATTTTTGTTGACGTTTTAAGCAATGTTTTCAGGAGGTCAATAGGCACGAGGTGCCAAGGATGCATTGGATTACATTTTGGATTGCACACTTAAAGATTTATGTGCATCATATTTTAGGAAATGTATTGTTGTCTTTTGTAATATTAAACAAGGAACAAGAAAAAGCTTTATGCTTTTTATTATGTTCGTATAATTAATCAAATGTTTTATATCAATTTAAAGCTTTTTGTGTCGTTCTTATATATATCTTGTGCTGTTGATCTTTGAAGTAACACGCCCCGGATCCTTATTCCGCTGCGACCCATTTTGGGGGTGTTACAAGCAAGCTATAAGAACATCAAGCAAGGCAAGAAAGGTGTATATCAAATAGTAAGGGAAAATAGTACTGATAATGTTTATATTAGCTTGGGAGCCATGCTTAAAGAAATATCAAGAGAAGATCTTACAAAACTGTACAAGATTGTGGATAAAGATGATAAGGTACAAGGTTCCAACAGATGATATGAGGGGTTGTTTCGGGAAAGATGAAGACAATGTTTAATGCACCTCTTAGTACTGATTTAGTAGAGCTTACCAAGGTCAACAAAAGATACTAAGTTGGAGATACTATGAAACCTGTAGAGTGCATTGTTTGAACCTAGACTGATATTTATATGTTAGCAGAAAGAAAATATCCTTTATCAGCTAATGTATGTCAAACTATGCTGAAAATGAAGACTTTGGATGGAAGGATGATGAGGATTGTTTATAAACTTTGAAAATGACTAGAGAAGCAAAGCTGGCGTTAGAAAAAATGATGGAGTTGTCAGTAGATGTGAACATATGTTGGAAGCTGTGAACTAATAGTAGAAGAGAGCAAGGGTTTGGGTGTGGCTAACACCCACAACAAAATGGTCATCAGTCACCATGCTTAATAGGCATAAGGATGGCTAGTCCAAAGTAAACGGTTTTGGTAAAAGATCTTCTCAATCGTTGATGGTTGACAGTTTAACATAAAAACTGGATGGTACTCAAGTTACCAATGATTCATGTTCAAAAAGTTGAACTGGTTATTAATCCACCAGGGTGATGTCATGATTCCACCAAAGGATTAGCTAGCCCAAGAGCAAACGGTTACTTGGTAAAAATCCGTTGATAGCTTAATCAAATCTGTTGATAGCTGATGATTTGCTAAAAATCATATGGTATTTCAACTCACCATGTTTCATGTACTAAGAGTTGAAATGGTTATCAATGTACCATGGTTTATCAACCAAACATTGGCTACTCCAGAGTTAATGGCTAACTGGTAAAGAGACATCAAATCCATTAAATTTTCAATGATTCACCTCTCACAGGAGTTAACACACCTGGAAGTGATGAGAATAGTCTGAAACTTTATGATTTGATGTACATATAGTCAATATAGCTGTTTAAGTGTTGCTGATATGAAGTGTTGCTGACGAGTTATGAAGATTAGTTGCTGCAAAGATCAAATAGAGATGATACAAGTGTACCTGTTTCAAAAAGATGCTGCAAAGAACAAGGAGCTGCAAGTAATTCAAGAAAATCAAATGTGATAGTTCCAAATATTTTAAAAGACAAAGTTTACAACAATTTTCAGAAGATCAAAGATGAAGGTACTCAAAGAAACTTGAAGATCACAAGTGAAGTTCAAGTTAGGGGAGGATTGTTGGGTAATATATTGTAAAAGACTTAATACTGGTAGTATAACAGTTAAGTCTGGTAGTATTAGTTAGTTCTGCCAAGTACTATGTTAAGTCTGGCAGTACTAAAGTTAGTAAGTTAAGTCTGGCAGTACTATATAATTAGTATGGCCTTGTCTAGTTAAGTTGTTTAGGTAAACAGATAGTTATAATAGTTTGCTTTGAGATATCTTAGAAATATCTTAGGACATTTCTTCTAGGAAAGGATATTGATTATCTTTGACACGTTTGTAAAGCCCATTAGGGTTTCCTTGGTGTATAAAAAGAACCCTACGGCACAATGTTTTGTATGAGATTGGAATAGAATTCTAATAGAAATTAATAGCAAATAGCAAAGTTTTACATTGTGTTCTTCTTAGTACTTGTGTTAAGATTCCGCATTAGCACATAGTATTCATAGTCATTGTCTCTCATATAGTTGATTTGGATTTATTCAAGTTAGCTATTGTCTTACAAAAGGCTAAACAGATCCAAAACATATTGACTAACGTTACACATACCTATTGTTAGTATCATTTAAAGACGTCGTTAACATATTTTAGGAAAAGCGAGAAAGTTACTAAAAATAGTAAGTTTGGTAAAAATTTAACAAAACAGACATAGAAGTTAAGCGATTAAGGCTAGTAAGTGCGTTTTGAAAATACGGAAACTTAATAAATATAGGGGACGGTATTAACGTTTTGAAACTAAAACTTTCCTAAAATGATACTTTCTAAAAATAGTAAATTTTTGGTTAAACGTCGAAACTTAACGAAAAAGACTATATGATTTTATTTCGTCATGATTGATAATCAAACTAAAGCAAACACACATGGATGTATTTTGGTGATGAACATATTGTGCATTTTTTGGCATACTTTCCGTGTTTCTAAGATGCGTTATTATTATAGGTCGCGGCTAGATTTCTATATCATCTTCTTCTTGTGTGAATTATCATTTGCTCATCTTGCTAAGGTGAGTTCATAGCCCCACGTTTTACTACTTTTACTCTACTATTTTGGGGTGAGAGACATTGCTTGCTTTTTAACTATGGACCAGACCAAAGTTTTTTTTACTTTGTTTTTTTTTTACGGGGGGGGTTTCATTTTCTGTTGTTGGTTGCTAAGTAGAGAATAGCCCCACTAATGCCCGAATTATCATGAACCGTCAATTGCTTAACCGACCATACTGGTTAAGTGAGCGCGAATGTTGTAAATAGATCTATTGGGAGTAATTATCCCTATCCGGGTAAGTAGCGCTTACTAGTTTCGGAGGTCCGAACAAACGGATATATACCATGTCAGAATGTCAATAGGTGATCCTGGTCAGATACCTTTAGGGCGAGGAATACTATTTGGCATATAAAATGCTTCCTTTTAAATTGAGCTTTGGTGTCATGAGCTTAGTGCAAACGTAAATGCTTTTTATGTGAAGTTGTATCTGTTATAACTGTCACGTGCGTACTGTGAACTTGTGGTCCACTTTTAATACTAAATTCAAACCTATGAATTCACTCAACTTTATGTTGACAGTTTTAGCATGTTTTTCTTAGGTGCTTAGCTATGGATGTCTTTGCTTGCTTGTTGGTGTTGCCTTGCATTGGACCAATTTTCAAGAATTATTATTATCTATGTTAACATCGTTGTCAAACTTTAAAACCTTTTATTCGCTTTCGCATATTATTGTTGGGCCTATGTAAAACTTTAACTATTTTAATCAATGCAACGATGTTGGTTTTTTAAACGTACCCTTAGAGGTCATTCTTTGTATCTTGTGTGATGTGTATTATGACGTCATGCCCCCGGACACGTGTTTTCTGTCTAGGCCCCATTTGGGGGTGTGACAGTTTTCCTATGATCTTGAGGCTCTTTTCTGACCTTCTAGACTCCTTTATCCATCTCTTGGTCAACTTGGTGGCTTATGGATTCACTTGCATATCTAAAACTGAGTTTAGGATCGTCTATTTATAGGGTCTGGAAACTCGTTTAACAATTCTAAAAATATAAAAATGCCCAAATTTTACTGTATAAATTAAAAGTAATTAAACTAATTAAATTTTAACCTAATTTATATTAATTAAATTAAATAAACTAACTGTGGTTAACCTAAGGGACTAACAATGAAAGGACTGAAAGGACTAACGGGGTAACAGGCTAACTAACCACAGGGACTAACAATTATAACTATAAAAGAAGAAATTACACAAACAGTCCCTAAAGTGGACCCCGATTACAAGGCAGGTCCAACATGCTTATTAGCCTAAACTCAAAAAAGCAAACTTACTTATCAGCTTAAGGGGAACATTTTTCATAATAAGTGTATAAGCTGAAATGAACTAAATAAGCTAGAAAAGTGAGCTTTTTGGGCTGCAAAAGCTTAATAAGCTTATAGGCTTATTTTTCTTTCTTTTTGGGGTTTAAGCCAACAAAATAAGCTAAAACTTATGGGGACAGTTAAATAGGCTAGGGGAGTCCTAATTATAAGCTATGGCCATCTAATAAGCCCTAAAATAAGCTGGAAATAACTTAAGCTATGTGACAGTTTTAAAAAGAAAACAGAAAAAGGGCTACTTTAAGCCTAAAATAAGCTATGCTAAAGGGTGAGATAAGCTATAAGATTTCAGGGACTTAAAGAACTAGTAATAAGCTACAATAAAAAGCTAAAAATCCTAAGTGCTTAATATCTAAATAAGCTAGAAAAGTGGGCTGAGTTATGGTGCTCAGCACCAGGGGAGGGCAACACAGTGAACTTAAGGGCTTTTTGAGCTTATGCAATAAGCTCTAAAGAGCTTTTGAGCCAAAACAAACCACAAACAGATTAAAAGGGGTCTCCAATGAGCTTATTTTCAAAACTTGGTTTATAAAGGTGAGCTTAAACAAGCTGATATTAGGACTTAAAATTGAGGGTTCTTAAAAAAAATGGCAAATCCAAACTTTGACTTATACTTGGTCAAGTTAAAAGACAGAACAAGGGGTTGGGTTTATTGGCTAGAAACAACAACAAAGAGCACAACAAAAGTGTGCTTAAGCTGCATAAGCAGCTTGAGCACTTAAGCTCAATTTAGCTTATTGAAAATTTGACAGAATTCAAAAGGGCACTTAAAAACTTATTTCCAAACTAAAGGTGGTGATTTAAGAGGCTTAATAAAGCCTACACACTCAGCCAAAGTTTGGATTTGCCATTTTTTAAGAACCCTCAATTTTAAGTCCTAATATCAGCTTGTTTAAGCTCACCTTTATAAACCAAGTTTTGAAAATAAGCTCATTGGAGACCCCTTTTAATCTGTTTGTGGTTTGTTTTGGCTCAAAAGCTCTTTAGAGCTTATTGCATAAGCTCAAAAAGCCCTTAAGTTCACTGTGTTGCCCTCCCCTGGTGCTGAGCACCATAACTCAGCCCACTTTTCTAGCTTATTTAGATATTAAGCACTTAGGATTTTTAGCTTTTTATTGTAGCTTATTACTAGTTCTTTAAGTCCCTGAAATCTTATAGCTTATCTCACCCTTTAGCATAGCTTATTTTAGGCTTAAAGTAGCCCTTTTTCTGTTTTCTTTTTAAAACTGTCACATAGCTTAAGTTATTTCCAGCTTATTTTAGGGCTTATTAGATGGCCATAGCTTATAATTAGGACTCCCCTAGCCTATTTAACTGTCCCCATAAGTTTTAGCTTATTTTGTTGGCTTAAACCCCAAAAAGAAAGAAAAATAAGCCTATAAGCTTATTAAGCTTTTGCAGTCCAAAAGCTCACTTTTCTAGCTTATTTAGTGAGTAAAAAGCATAAGTGCTTTTACAAAAAAGACTCCCTTTGAGCCCCTTTACAAGTTTTCTTTTATAGCTTTTTGATAATAAGCTGTTGGACTTGATTTGCAATCGGGGTCCACTTCAGGGACCATTTGTGTAATTTCTTCTTTTGTAGTTACCTCTGTTAGTCCCTGTGGTTAGTTAGCCTGTTACCCCGTTTGTCCTTGTGTCCTTTTCACTGTTAGTCCCTTAGGTTAACCACAGTTAGTTTATTTAATTTAATTAATATAAATTAGGTTAAAATTTAATTAGTTTAATTACTTTAATTTAAACAGTAAAATTTGGGCATTTTTATATTTTTAGAATTGTTAACTTTTTCTTTATTTATTTAATTTATTTTTTCAGAATTTTAGAACGGTTTATGTTTTGTCTGTTCGATTTTCTAGATGTAATTAATTATTAATTTTAAAAATTCATAAAAAATCCAAAAATTAATAAAAAATATTTTTCTTTTTTAACAAAATTTCTTTTGTCAATTTAAGTCAGGAAAAATATAAAATTTAGTATAAGGCATAATTTTTCTAAAATTACAGTCTTAGACCCTGTTTAAACAGATGCGTTTTACCGTTCTTTTCGTTTACATTCACACGCTCCGTTTCTAAAGTTCTAGTTTTCTTTATTTTTCCAAATTAACTTAATATAGAATTTATTTTTATTTTTAATTTAATTTAGCATTTATTTTCTTAAATTTTTTTAGTATATAGGTTTCCATCGATACCTGATTCTGTTCCCACGTATTTTAGTATAGATTCAATTTTAGGATTTCCCTATAACGAATTTGTTTCACCGTATTTTTAAAGATCCCCATATTCCTATATCTGTTTCCCGTAGATTAAATTAGGTTTTATTTAAATTAATTATATTTGTAATTAATATCAGTGTTTCCTCATATATACTCCATATTCAATCTCATCAAAACCAGGATTACTTTCAATTGCCATGCCAAGTCGTTGGACATACGACCGAATACCCGGAAGTATCTCTTTCCGGAATCTTTTAATCATTGATTCTAGCTTGTGTATTTTATCCTTTTGTGAATTTTGAACCTTTTTTGCCTTGTCAAAAGGCATCGGTCAGGATCTGATTAGGTTGCTATATAAGTGTGTACTATATCAA
Organism: Tanacetum coccineum; assembly: GCA_026074375.1. NCBI lineage: Eukaryota > Viridiplantae > Streptophyta > Magnoliopsida > Asterales > Asteraceae > Tanacetum > Tanacetum coccineum. The sequence goes on from BQNB010070487.1 coordinate 12,487, forward strand.
ACGAATCACTTTTTGCGCCGCTGCCCCCAGGGGGAGGCATTTGCTACGATTTTATCCGAACTTGATCTGAACTTGTCTTATTGTTAATATATCAGATTAAAATATAAAAAAAACACAAAAATATTTTTTTTTTTCTTTTTATTGAATACATTCATATAAAAAATTCAAAAAAAAAAAATCACAAATATTAAAAATTGTCAATAAAAGACATAAAAATTAAAATTCACTAATTGGTAAAATTCCAAAAATAAGATAATTCTTCCACTGAGTATTATCATATGAAGTTCCGGTGAACCTGCTGAATTCCCAAATCGAACCAAGATTTAAAAACCTGCCTTCTGTGTCACTTAACATTACGCTCCCCTCATTCTGATAACAAACTATAAAGTGGGTATAAGGAGGGTTTGTCCTAGGAACTACGACCCAAAGAGAAATAAGCTTCGCGTATTCCTACTCCTCCGCTCTCACCTGTGCGTTTTTCATTGTGAGAGCTTAACGGTGAAGTAAGATCGATTATTTGGCTTAAGTTGGCTATCTCTTGTCCGGTTATAAATAGAATTGTGATATATTTTTAAATCCAAAAATCCAAAAAAATTAGTGTAACTTTCTTTTTTTTTTTTTTCCCATTTTGAGCATAGCGCACTCGAGCTCAGTCCCTGACAGCGACCTAACTCCTCCACCAGAAGGACTGCCAGTTGTTATCGAACCTCTTCTAAGACATACCCATTTCAGGAAGATCCTACGTAGAGCCAAGGCATACACTCGAACTAGGCTCAAATGCTACCAACACCACCGAGGGTACGAGGACCAATCCTATTCCTGAAAATTGTGGCAAACAATTTCGAGCTGAAGCATGGGTTAATCAATCTTGTCCAGAACAAACAGTTCTTCGGTCATGACAAAGAAGACCCGCATGCTCATATCCGTTACTTCAACAAGATCACCTCCACAATGAGGGTCCCCAATGTTCCAATTGCTACGATTAAGCTTATGCTTTTTCCATTCTCTATCGAGGGAGCAGCCCGAATATGGCTAGAAAAAGAACCCCCTCGATCCATTCAAACTTGGGACGATCTTGTATCCAAATTCATCAATCAGTTCTTCCCTCCTTCTAAAACGACGAATCTTCGCAATGAGATCACCAGATTTCAGCAGAGGTTCGATGAATCGTTTAATGAAGCTTGGATCGTTTCAATGATCAACTTAGGCATGATCCACACATGGATTCTCAGAATTGCCTCAACTTGATACATTCTATAAGCTTTGAACATTAATGAGCAAGAGCATTGAACTCCCGAGCATGGAAACTTTTTTGGACAAAATCCCTCGCGAATGTTTAAAAATCATCGAGAGCAAGTCCAAAGTTTCGTCACACACGAGAGCTAAAAGGCAGTTGTTGCAAGGTCAGTACGAACCACCTTTTAAAGAGAAGAAAGATTAGAGAGAAAGATCTTCCACCAACTGTTTCATCTGATGTTGCTGAAACTTAGAGGATATTGTCCGAGCATTGCTCTTAGACAAGAAGAACCTAGCTTCTGCTCCAGCTCCAGATCCTGCAACCCTTCAAAGCAGTTTGACTAAGTTGTTTACTTGCGGTGGTGCCCATTCTCACCAAAGAGCTGTCCAGCCACTCATGCAACGTTAATCGGGACAGTGAGGAAACATTTTTGAGTATGTGTCACAAGCCCGCTGCTGCAATCACAACCCAAGTAACTCCAATTTTCCGACCTCAAATGGTTGCCAAATCATTTAGACCTCCATGTTTTTACCACCCGTTCAGAAACTCTCAAGCTATTAATGCTAACAATTTCAATCGGGGGAATAACTTTAACCAAACCCCGGGAGAGCAATTTCATTCAACCAAAACAGAGGTAGAAATTTTAACCAGTTTCCCCAAATTTCAGTCTGAATCCACTTAATAACCCCCAGTTAATCAGTCTCCAGCTTATCAAGCCCCCGTTTCCTCAGGAACACATGTCGACCAGAACGATTTTGACAACTAACGTCAGGCTATGAGCTATCAGGAGAAACATGCAAAATAACCTCCCAAACCAGGGTCAGAACATGCAAATCGAAACAAAAAAAAAAACAAATTGAACAACAAAGGGCAAATCCGACTGATATGTGCTAATTTGTAACTCCATACTCGCTTCTACTTCAGGTACAGGGACACGCCCTGGTAAACACAGTTTACTAACCCTAGAGAAGAACTTAAAGGGTATCCACTAACCCGAACGGTGTTGCCATATTCAAGGACCTCCAATTCCTACTCCGTCAGTAGTGAAGCCCAATACCCAGGTGACAAAGACCAAGTGCACCCTTCTTGTTCACTAAAGTACAGCACCCGTCAACCTCCGTAGGTCCTGAACCAATCACAACACTCCAGTTCTTGAGCCCCTTGTTGCTCCTGTTTTGCTCCTGCAAATACTATACTACCAGTTTCTCTTCTATATCCTTCGAGGCGGGATAATAAAGAGCCGTAATCAAGCTAATGAACAAAATCGACAAATTTCTATGAAATCTTCAAAGAGAATGAGTTTTCGAATAGCTTTACGGATGCTCTTGTTTTGATGCCAAAATTCAGCTCGCCTGCTAAGAACCTTACTTGAATAAAGAGAAACTTACTGAAGTGGCTCAGAACGTACCAAGAAACCCTGTCTAGCTCGAACATTCGATGACTGAACAATGTTCGGCGGTCATCTTGAACAAGTTTACCTAGAAAACATTGAGACCCCTGGCAATTCCTGATATATATTCAATGGACGGATGGTTGATAATAGCCAAGGGGGGGGGGGAGGGCGCTTGTGAAATTTTCCGAGGGATGGATGAATGCTTAGCATTACCGATCTCGGTGCTATCAATTAATCTAATGCCAATTTCAGTCTGGGAAAAGCTTTCAACTTCCTGATCTTAATCCAACTTGCATTGACACTCGAGACTTGCGATCGATCAATTCTAAACTCACATGGGAATTGCAAAAGAACATCTCGTTAAGAGGTTGGTGTATTTCACTTTCAAATATTCCAGCCGACTTTGTGGTGTAGATTTTGGAGCCAGACCCCCGAGTCCCCTTTAATTCTCGGAGATGCGTCTTAAAGACCATCAGCTTTGATTGATGTGCACAAGGTGAATAACTCTTAGAATAGGAAGTGAAGCCAGCACTTACAATTTGGAATCAGACTTCGAGATACTCGGCCAATTCCACCACATGACGGCAAACAAGATGGCCGTCATTGATATGGCTATGAGGAATCCTATCAAGAAGTTCTGGTTTTTACTGATATAATCGCGAGTGGAGATTCCACTCCGTATTATGATCCAATGATGCTACTCTTGCTCCTAACCTACTCCATTTGGGGATAGTTAATTCCTGCTTCTCAAGAACCGACTCTTTCCTTGGTCTAGCAGTTGAACCGGATTGGTCCAGCATATAATCCATGCTAGTAAATTACGATGACCTGAGGGGTCATTCTTATCTAGAAGCCATCTTGAATAGTGAACCACCACTTTCCCCCAGCCCAGTCATGGAACTTATCTCCCAAAGTCCAAACTGAGCCTTAAAGTCTGTGAAGCTAATACAGCCAATCTCCATTGCTGAACCTACTGAGGTTGGAACTCAAGGAACTTTCCTCCCCATCTCGAATATGCATTTTTGGAAGGCGACAACAAGTTGCCCGTCATTATTGCTAAAAGAGTTTTGGATGGTTGAGGGAAAATCCCTCTTGTAAAAGTGCTAAAGGTCCCACAAGCGAGCTCTCCGCTTGGGAAAACTTCTGGACGATTTCAGGGATCAACCCGGAATTTTGTACCCCCAAAGATTCTTATGGATGAAGACTATGACACCATCGGTCCCAACATCAAAGAGAGTAAATCCAAAAATCCACGATGATTATTAAAAAGGAGTTGAAAAACCTTCTCGAAGCTGGATTGATTTTACCACATCTCCGACATCCCATTGGGTTTAGCCCGATACATTGTGTACCAAAGAAGGGAGGAATGACTGTGGTAGAACGAGAAAATGAGTTGATTCCACTCGTTTGGTTACCCAGATGGTGGCGGGTATGCATTACTATCGTAAGTTAAATGAAGCCACCCGCAAAGACCACTTCCCGCTACCGTTCGGGACCAAAATGCTTAGAGATTGCGGAATGAATACAACTGTTTCCTCGATGGTTTCTCCAGTTATTTTTCCAAATCCCCATTGACCCCCTATCAAGAAAAACTACTTTTACTTGCCCATCAGGAACGTTTGCCTAAACGTCGCAAGCTTCGGCTATGCAAATGCTCCAGGCACGTTTCACACGATGTATGTTAATAATCTTTCATACATGGTTGAGAAGACGATGAAGTCTTTATGGACGACTTCTCAGTCTTTGGGAATTCTATCCAAAACTACACGCTCTCCCGTTTAGACCAACATGCATTCAAAGGTGTGAAGACACCAACTTAAGTCTTAACTGGGAGAAGAGCCATTTTATGGTCAAAGAGGGCATTGTCCTCGGCCATAAGATTTCTAAGAAAGGGATTGAGGTTGACAAAGCCAAAATCGATGTCATTGCAAAATTACAAAAAAAATAAAATTGATATTGAAAAAAAAAAAAAAAAAAATTAACAAATAAAAAAAAACAAAAAAAAAAAAATAAACAATAGGGAACAAAACTCATCCCAACCACCGTCAAGGAAATTAGGAGTTTTCTCGGTCATGCCGTTTTTACCGGCGGTTCATTATCAGGATTTCTCAAAAAATCTCCCGACCAATGACCCTCTCCCTTGAGAAGATACTCCATTCATCTTTTCCGATGACTGCATTCGAAGCTTCCAAACATTAAAAGATAGACTACGGAAGCTCCAATCTTGATGCTCCAAACTGGGACCATCCATGTGAGCATATGTGCATGCAAGCGACTAGTTTCGCCATAGTGCATGTTGGGCAACGTCATGAGAAAACATTTTTCGGCCTTCCACTATGCTAGTAAGACCTTGATTGAAGCACAAACGAACTACACTACGACTGAAAAAGAATTACTTGCCATAGTGTATGCTTTCGAGAAATTCAGGTCTTACCTCATCATGAACAAAAGCATAGTGCATACGGACCATTCCGCCCTTAAGTATCTCTTTGCAAAAAAGGATGCCAAGGCGAGATTGCTCCGATGGGTTCTCCTCCTCCAAGAATTTGACTTCAAAGTTATTGATACTAAAGGACCGAGAACCTCGCAGCCGATTCATACTGTCCAGATTGGAAAACCCTATGAAAACGTCAATGACCGAAAGAGATAAATAAAATTTTCCTCTTGAGACGTTAAATATGGTGGACCGTTCGTGAATTCTAGAACCCCGTGGGTTGCCGACTTTGCAAATTACCACGCGGGTGGATTCAGGTGAAGGGCATGTCGACCAGCAGAAAACAAGTTTTTCAAAGATGTTAAACACTATTTCTGGGACGACCCCTTCTTGTTTAAAATATGTGCGGATCAAGTGATCAGGCGATGTGTGCACGGCAATGAAGCTCTTGAGATTCTCTCAGCTTGCCACAATGGACCCACCGGGGGACATCATGGTGCAAACCTCACAGCCAAAAAAGATCTTTGACTCTGTAAGAATTAAATGAACTATGCACGGTTTCGTTCGGGCCCACCCATCCCTATAAAAGAGTGCCCACGAGTGGTCAAGAACTTGACTCGTGGCCGAACAGTCAAGGAAAAACTTCACAACGTGATGAGATGCCTCAAACTCCATCCAAGTTTGTGAAATCTTTGACATTTGGGGCATCGACTTTATGGGCCCGTTCCCGTCTTCACGAGGGAACAAGTATATTCTCGTGGCAGTCGACTATTTGTCAAAATGGGTTGAAGCGAAAGCGCTCCCCACCAATGATGCCCGAGTAGTTTGCAAATTTCTGAAATCTCTCTTCGCCAGATTTGGTGCTCCCCGAGCAATCATAAGTGATCGCGGAACCCATTTTTGTAATGACCAGATTTGCAAAGGTCAGTGCAGAAAATGGAGTTACTCAACCGCTCTCCACCACGCTTATCACCCACACAACAAGTGTGGACACGTGAAGTATCAAATCGTGGCTTGAAAAGGAATCCTTGAAAGGACCCTAGGTGAAAACCCAGCCTCTGGTCCGGACAAACTAGATGAGGCACGAATGGCCTTCCGCTCAGCTTACAAAACACCCATCGGGTGACTCCCTTACAAGCGTGTGTATGGAAAGGCAGCCATCTTCCGATCGAGCTTTGAGCACTAAAGCCTTACTGGCCTTAATGGCAAGCAAACTTCGATCCTGTAATTACGGGGTGATCACGGCGGAATTTCACTCAATGAACTTAATGAACTTCGTGAATCATAGGCCTATAGAACTCTTTGATCTATAAGGCCAAAACAAAGAGGCTCCTGACTCCCACAAGATCAAAAACCGTGTTTTTCACATCGTGACGAGTCCTCCTCTTTAATTCCAGATTAAAGATTTTCCTCGGTAACTAAAATCCCGTTGGAATGGCCCTTTCACCATCACTAGAGTATTTCCATACGGCACTGTTGAGCTTTCTCAAGCCAACGGGCCAAATTTCAAAGTGAATGGTCATCGCGTCAAGCACTACTTTGGAGGGAACGTACCACACTTGGTAGTTCCAGATCTCCAAACTTTCCCCAAGGATCAATAAATCCTTGTGATGGGTCAAGCATCGCGACCCTAAACAAGCGCTTAGTATTCGTGGAGGCACCCCACTGCTATGTTCCGTATTGAATAAGTGTTGTTTGTTTGTGTAGATGTAGCTTGTCTTTTCCATTACCCGTGTTTCCTTGTTGTTGTTGCCTTATTGGTCCAGATTGCCCGGATTGTGAAGACTCTCAGTTTTGTCATTCATCAAGAGTTTCACATCCTCAGCTTCATTTGGGAATCCGATATCCTAATCTTATCGACTAACGTTTTATCTTTTGGCATACCTCATAAATGGCCTTAGGATTAATGTAATACCCTTCAAAACATCGAGGACGATGTTTAGTTCTAGTTTTTGGGGTATCTTCGATTTGATGTTTCCTGCAGCATTGTTACCACGAACCCGTTTTTACCACCAAAATACCAAAAAAATGAAAAAATTAAAAAAAATTTCAAAAATATAATAAGTGTTTTGTCACAGTTTTGCTTTTCTTTTGGGTAGAATAAGAATAATTTTTGACTTGATCGGGCGTGTTGAGCCCTAGCTAGTTCCTTTAGGCCAAGCTTTCACGAATTCTATTGCTTTGAATTTTAAAAATGTGAAGAACGAGAAATGATAGAGTTAAATATAAGTTTATGTGCTAAGCAAGATTCTTCTAAAAACTTATACGAGTAACTTATGGTTTCTCTCTCCGGTGAATTTTCAATCCACCTAATCATACTACATCAATTTTAATTCAACTAAGTCAATCGATGTTTTTTATGAAAAAGCTTCAAATTTGTAACTTGAGTTTTAAAAGCGAGATTTTATAGTGATTTAAAAGATAAATGCCAAAGAAGCATGAATGAAATGTGAATGCAAAAATGCATGAATATTGAAATTTTGCCAATGAAGCATGCAGTTGATATTATGGAGCAAGTAAAAGATGTGTCGTGATATCCTACTCCGCTAGCAACGAGGTGGGGGTTCAAACTAAGACGTCTTTGCTTCTAAGGATTTGGTGTGTCGTGATATCTCACTTGGAAGAAAGGTCTAGGTGAGGGTTCAACATAAGACCCCAATCCTTAGCCTATTAGGAATCAGGTGTTGATGTGATTTCCACTACGCTGCAACGGGGTGGGTTTTTCAAACTAAAAACATCGGCTCGTCATGGTTGTGATATCCTAAATCCCGTTTAACCACGAGGTAAGGGTTCAAACTAAGCAACGCAGTCCTAGCTTTAAGAACTTATGATATGATGTTGAAAATGTTTGCAAAAAGTTCTATAAGTTTAAATCTCGAAATCAAGTTACGAAGTCCTTAATAAAGTTGTTGCTTTGAGTCATGATTCCTTTTGAATATGACTATGAAAAAAGGTGGCTCTAATGGTTAAATTAAAATGAGTACACACATTCATTCGTAGATCCATGTTTTGGGGGGGAAGTTGAAAATTCACGAAAGTCATAAGTATGAAGGCCTTAACATTCACACTTATATCGCAAAGGATCTTGTTTATAATGCTTTAGCTTTGGAGCTTGTGAGAAAATCGAAGACGATGAATTTATTCCCGGGAAGGACATCCGTAAGATCACTCTACGGGCGCTTTCTCATTCGATGATCCCAGTGTTAATAAATAAAAGAAAGTCAAACTGTTAAAAAATGAGAAATCCAAAAATATAGTTATATTAGTGTAAATTCAGAGAATGGTAAAAACGGGGCTTACGTTTTACTCATAACATTGCGTGAGGACACACAAATACCTTAGTTTGGGGGATTTGATAAGTGCTTAATTACACATATCTTTTACCTCTAAAAACGAGCTTAAATGACCAAAAACAGACAAAAACTGCCAAATATATGTTTGTTTTGCATTTGTATTGTGCAGGAAGTGGATATCATCAAAAAGACAGAAAACCAAGCCAAAATGACAAAACTGAGCATGGAATGGAAAAGACTGTGCAAAATCAAGGCCAAAGTCCAAAAATGCCAAAGTCAGAGTCAATACTGAAGAATCAGCAGTCAAACCGGAGCCGGAACTGAAGAATACTATTGAATGCAATCTTAACCCATCTGATGGGCCGGGAAAGCCCAATAGTATAATTATGAAGACTGTGAAGACCAAATGGGCCCTCAATCAATTTACAACAGCCCATTTGTGTGCAATTGACAAAGACTGTGAAGACTTTGAAGGCCCAATCCTAGCCCAGTTACAGCCAATCTCAGCCATTGTACACACAAAACCCACTTCATAACCTTATTGGGCTTGAAAAAGCCCAATAACCAAACCTGTACCTTATTGGGCCTTAAAAAGCCCAATAACATAAGCCTGTACCTTATTGGGCCTTAAAAAGCCCAATAACATAAGCCTGTACCTTATTGGGCCCAGACACACTTAATTGGGCCCAATACAAGCCCACACACCCAATTGGGCCCAATACACAAACCCAAGCCCAACAAAAGCCCAAAACCCTTTTTATAAAACTCAAGGACCAAAAATGTAAATTTTAAAAAACCTTGTTTTATAATTAAAAATGAAAAAAAATAAAGTAAAAGGGAGGGCCAAAAATGCCAAGTTTGAAAGTTGTTTTAAAAAGAAAAATAGAAAAATAAAACACAAGGGCTGTTTTTGCAATTTTCCAAACCTCTTTTATTTTCTTTTAGTTATAAACTAGAGGGACCAGTTTTGCAAATTACCTAAACCTTCTTTGTTTTCTTTTGTTATAAAACCAGAGGGGCCATTCCTGCCACTTTCCAAACTAGCTTATAACTGAATTTTCGGCTTAAAAGAGAAATGAAAAGAGAGAGAGAGTTGAGGGACCATTTGTGCACCATCTCCAAACTTTTCGTTTAAACCTGCAACTGCCCCGTACCCTCAACCCGTTTTACCGCCAAAGCCATACCACCCCTCATCCCACGGTTCTAGCTCACAAACCCAAACCACCTCCCTAGTACACTCATACATCTCCAGCTCATTCCCAAACTCCCCATTACCCCCATAAACCCTTCCCAACTTGGAATTCACACAACCCGAAGAACCCCATCAATGGCTAGACCATAAGAAGTGAAACGAAGGGCTAGGATTGCTTGGAAAGCATTACACACTCACAACAAGCTCGTCCCAAGTCATTTGAGAGGCTATAAAAGAGAAGAAAGAGCAAGCCGATAACATCATCCCTGTTTTTACTTTTTTTAGTTTAAATTTAATTAAGTTTGCTTCATAGTTATTGTATTCAGTTTATTTAAAACGTTTTAAGTTGTATCTTGGAAGTTTTTACAAGAGTTCTCTTGTTATTGCATTTGTCAAAATTTCAAGTATAATTCAAGTTATTTAACTCTGTTTAAATCCTTTAAAAACATGTTAAAAGTTATAAAACCTCACTTATAATTGATTTTCTCAGCCTGGTTTACCCATAAAAAACAGTTAACAACCTTTTTTATAAATTAAGGGGGTGTTTGGTTTACACTTGAAAATGGGTCATGAGGGGGTTTTCATGGGTTGTAACCACTCAGCCAACTTTGGCTGAGTGTGTAGGGTTTATTAAGTCATTTAAATCACCACTTTTAGTTTGAAAATAAATTTTTAAGTGTTTTTTGTATTCTGTCAAATTTCCAATAAGCAAACAATGGAGCTAAACCACTCAAGCTGCTTACGCAGCTTAAAGCACAAAAATAAGTACTGAGTATCCCGTAATTACACCATTTGTGCTTTTTGTGGTGGTTTCTAGCCATGTTAAAACAGACCCCGTTGTTCTGTCCCTAATTAAGCTCACAATATAGCCAAGTATGTATGCATGTGTGTTTGTGAAAAACAGCCATTTTTAAGCCCCATATTCAGCAGTTTTAAAAAGCCCTTAAGCTCTCATACTTTGCAAATAAGCTCATTTGCATCCCTTGTTAATCTGTTTGTGGTTTGTTTTGGCTAAAAAGCTCATAAGAGCTTATTTCATAAGCCCAAAAAGCCCCTAGGCCACTGTTGTACTTCCCCTGGTGTAAAAACCAATTTTCAGCCCTTGTTTTCTTTTAATTAAGCTTCATAAACCCTAGTTCTTTTTGCAGTTTTATTTAGTCCCTAGGTACTACTTTAATTCCCCAAAATTTAACAGCTTAATTCTTTAGTTAGGTTAGCTTATCATAGGGTCAAAGTAGGTCTTTTTCTGTCTTTTATATAAAACTGTTAGATTTAGCTTATTTAAATTTTAGCTTATTTTAGGGCTTATTAAGTGACCTAGCTTATATTTAGGGTACCCTTAGGCCTAGTAGCTTATTCCATTAGTTTCTAGCTTATTTTGCAGCTTAAAATCAGAAAAGAAAAGAAAAATAAGCTTATAAGCTTATTAAGCTTTTGCAGTCCAAAAGCTCACTTTTCTAGCTTATTTAGTGAGTAAAAAGCATAAGTGCTTTTACAAAAAAGACTCCCTTTGAGCCCCTTAATAAGTTTTCTTTGATAGCTTTTTGATAATAAGCTAGTTGGACTTGCCTTGTAATCGGGGTCCACCTCAGGGACCGATTGTGTAATTTTCTCTTTTTGTAGTTTTACCTCTGCGTTAGTCCCCCTTGTCATTTTTGGTGTTTCCCCGTAGGCCATGTGTCCTTTCACTGTTAGTCCCTATAGTTAAGTTTAGTTAGTTTTATTTAATTAAAATAATTAAATTAGGTTTAATTTTAATTAGTTTAATTACTTTTTATATAAACAGTAAAATTTGGGCATTTTTATATTTTTAGAATTGTTAACTTTTTCTTTATTTAATTTTATTTTTCAGATTTGTATATACTTTTTATTTTTTTTGTCTTTTTCTATTTTCCTTAGTTTTAATGACTTATTAATCGTTAAAAATTCATAAAAAATCCAAAAATAATAAAAAATACTTTCTTTTTACAAAATTTCTTTTGTCATTTAGTGTCTAGGAAAAATTATAAAATTTAGTATAGGCTTAATTTTTCTTAAATTTTCAGATCTTAGACCCGTTTCAACCGAGTGCGTTTTAAAAAACCGTTCTTTTCGTTTAGCATATCAAACGACCTCACGTTTTAGTGCTAAGTTTTCTTTATTTTTCAAATTAACTAATTATGAATTTAATTTTGATTTTTTAATTTAATTTAGCATTTATTTTCTTAATTTTTTTAGTATTAGGTTTCCATACCTGATTCTGTTTCCCCGTATATTTAGTATAGATTTCAATTTAGGATTTCCCTATAACTAATTTTGTTTCTCCGTAGTTTTTAAAGATCCCCATTTCCATATCTGTTTCCCGTAGATTAAATTAAGGTTTTATTTAAATTAATTTTAGTTGTAATTATATCATGTTGTCCATCATACATATTCTCCCATCATTCAATTTCTCATCAAACCAGGATTTCTTTCAATGCAGCCTCCGTTGGGACAATAACGACACGAATATCTTTTCCGGAATCTTTTACATTGATTCTATACTTGTGTATTTTATCCTTTTTGTGGAAACTTGACCTTTTGCCCTTGGTCAAGGCATTCGGTCAGGACTGTATTAGGGGTTGCTATATAAGTGTGTAATATAACAAACGATCAGTTTTCACTACGAAGAAGTAGGAATTGGAGTCCCTGATAGGCAACACCGCTTCGGGAGTGATAGCCCTTTAACGTATTCTCTAGGTTAGTAACTGTGTTACCAGGGAGTGTCCCCCTGACCCTGAAGTAGAAGCGGTATTGGCAGTTACAAACTTAGAGCCAACATATCAAGTCAGATTTGCCTATTGAATTATGCAATTTGTTTTGTTTCGATTGCATGTTCGACACCTGGTTTTGGAGTTATTTTGCATGTTTCTCATGATAGCATCATTAGCCTTGACTTAAGTTGTCAAAATCGTTCTTGGTGACACTGTGTGTCTGAGGAACGGGGGCTTGATAAGCTGGAGACTGATTAACCTGGGGTCGATGAAGTTGATTCTGACTGAAATTGGACTGGTTAAAATTTCCACCTCTGTTTTGGTTGAAATTGCTCTCAATGACCAGGTTTTGGTTAAAGTTTATTTGACAGAGATCCCCCCCGATTGAAATTGTTAGCATTATTAGCTGAAGTTCTAGAACGGTAGAAACCTGGAGGTCTAATATGTATTTGCAACCATTTGAGGTCGGAATTGGAGCTTACTTGGTTGTAATTAGCTGCAGCGGCTTTGTGACATATACCTCAGAAATGTTGTCCCGAAACGTTGTCCATGAAGTGGCTGGAACAGTTTTGGTGAGAATGGGCACCACCACAATAACACAAGCTTAGCTCAACTGCTTGACAGGTGCAGGACTAGGAGCTGAGCAGAAGCTTGGTTCTTCTTGTCTAAGAGCAATGCTCGGACAATATCCTTAATTCAGCAACATCAGTGAAACAGCTTGGGTGGAAGAGTTTTTGTTACTTACCTTGGCCAACAACGTGCCTTAGCTGTCGTGTTGACGAACTTTGACTTGCTCCATCGATGATTTTTAAACATTCGCGAGGGCATTTGTCCAAAAAAGTTTCCACCTGCTGCGAGAGTTCATGAATCTTGATCATTAATGTTCAAAAGCATTATAAATGTATCAAGTTGATGCAATTAGAGAATCCATGGTGTGGACAATGCCCTATAGAGATCATTGAAAACGATCCCAAGCCTCATAAAAACGATTCACCGAACCTGTGCTAAAATCGGTGATCTCATGCGAAGAATTTCGTCGTTTTAGAGGAGGGAAGACTGATTGATGAATTGGATACAAGATCGTCCAAGTTGAATAGATCGAGGGGGTTCTTTTTCTAGCCATATTCGGGCTCTCCCCCGATAGAGAAGGAAAAAAGCATAAGGCTTAATCGTAGCAATTGGAACATCGGGGACCCTTATGTGGAGGTGGATCTTGTTGAAGTAAACGGATAATGAGCAGGCGAGGTCTTCTTTGTCATGACCGAGGAGAACTGTTTGTTCTGACAAGAATTGATTAACCCGATCCCTCAGCTCGAAATTTTTGCCACTTTCCGGATAAGATGCGCCGCGTACCCCCGGTGTTGCCATTTTTGATCCGTTTTGGGTTTATTTGGGTTATTTTAAGCATAAATAGATATGTGTATTCTACACTTATCAGGTATTCTATACGAAGAGGTTCGATAACAACTGGCGGTCCTTCTGGTGGAGGAGGACGCTGCTCACGGGACTGAGATCGAGTGCGCATGCACAAAATGGAAATAAAAAAGAAGTTACACTAATTTTTTTGGATTTTTGGATTTAAAATATATTCACAATCTATTTTAAACGGACAAGAGATAGACAACTTAAGCCAAATAATCGATCTTACTTCACGGTAGCTCTCAGAATGAAAAACGCACAGGTGAGCGGAGGAGTAGGAATAGCGCGAAGCTTATTTCTCCTTTCGGGTCGTAGTTCCTAGGAACAACCCTCCTTATACCCACTTTATAGTTTGTCAATCAGAATGAGGTGAGCCGTATATCGTAAGTGACACAGAAGGCAAGTTTTAAATCTTTGGTTCGAGTTGGGAACCAACAAGTTCACCGGAAGTTATTATGATAATACCTCAATTGAGAATATTATATTTTGGTATTTTTACCAATTTATGAATTTTATTTCTTTTTATGGAAAATGTTTTTATATTTTTGGTTTTTCTTTTGTTTTTAGATGATAATTATACTTAATAAGAGAAAATTAAAAATATTTTTGTACTTTTTATGTTTTTATAAAGAAAAATATATTCACAGATATAAACATAAATTGTCAATACGTAGCGATATTCTTTTGAAGCCTCCCCGGCAGCGGCGCCAAAAATTGATCCGTTGAAACTTACTCCTTAAAACGTATATATATATGATATAAATAAATTCAAGGATGAGAATCCGTGAGATCAAGAAAACCGGAAACAGTATAGAGTGTTCCCGGGTCGTTATGTCCCAACGAGGCTGGAATGGAATATCGAAAGACGATTTGATGATTGGTGCTTGAATGTCACAGGGAATGATTGGGAATTAAAACTGAAAGAAAATGCACATAAAATTTAAACAAATAACATAAGCTGGAAATTGAATTAAAGCTACTAAAAACTTTTACACTAAGGCACAAATAAGCTAATCTAAATCTAAATAGGCAAATTAAGCATGCAATTAAGCTAAATTACACAAGAGAAACACAACAGTACTAACAACAGTACCACCAGTATTAACTACCAGTACTAACTTGGAGTTAGTACTGCTAGTGTTAGTTAGTACTGCTACCTTTAAAATCCAAGAAAATGAACTAGCAGTACTAACTTGGAGTTAGTACTGGTAGTGTTAAGTTAATGCTGTTCTAAAAATGAACTAGCAGTACTAACTTGGAGTTAGTACTGCTCGTTTAAAACACCCCTTAAAAATCATTTTTTTATTTCAAACTTATTAAAAACAGATTATCAAATAACAAAGTAAAACACTTATAAGCAATTTTCAATCCATAATAAGCACTTAAATAAGCATGAACTAACACTAGCAGTATAAACTTAAAACTAACAGTGTCAACAAATGAACTAGCAGTTCTGAAATAGATAAGTAAAGCAAAAAGACAAAAAATAAAAGTTATAAAAATTCTGAAAAAATAAAATTAAATAAAGAAAAAGTTAACAATTCTAAAAATATAAAAATGCCCAAATTTTACTGATTAAATTAAAAGTAATTAAACTAATTAGATTTTAACCTAAATTAATTATTTAAATTAAATAAACTAACTAAAGTTAACTATAGGGACTAACAGTGAAAAGGACACAAGGACTAACGGGGTAACAGGCTAACTAACCACAGGGACTAACAGAGGTAACTTACAAAAGAGAAAATTACACAAGTGGTCCCTGAAGTGGACCCCGATTACAAGGTGGGTCCAAAGTGCTTATTATCAAAAAGCCAAAGAAGCAAACCTGTTGAGGGGCTTGAGGGGAGTAACTTTTGTAAAAGCACTTATGCTTTTTACTGGCTTAATAAGCTAGAAAAGTGAGCTTATGGGCTGACAGAATGTTAATAAGCTTAAAAGCTTATTTGCTTTTTTCTTTGAGGTTTAAGCTAACAAAATAAGCTAAAATCTATGGGGGACAGTTAATAGGCTAGGGGAGTCCTAAATAAGCTAAAGCAAGCTATAATAAGCCTTAAAATAAGCTGGAAAGTGACTTAAGCTATGTGACAGTTTTTTTAAAAAGAAAACAGAAAGACCTATTTAGGCTTAAATAAGCTAACTAAATAAGCTAGATAAGCTATAAGCTTTTGGGGACTTAAAGAACTACCTATAGGCTATATGAAAAAGCAAAAAGAACCTAGGGCTTAGAATCAAATAAGCTAGAAAAAGGGGGCTTAATATGGTGCTCAGCACCAGGGGAGCTTAATGCAGTGGGCTAAAGGCTTATTTGAGCTTATGCAATAAGCTCTCAAGGGCTTTTTAGCCAAAACCAACCTCAAACAGATAACAAAGGGAGGCAATTGAGCTTATTTTCAAAATTTAAGCTAATAAGGTTAAGAAAAAGTTGCTGATTATTGGGCTTAAAGTTGGCATTTTTCAAACATTATGCATGTATACATTTTGACTCATACTTGGTCAAACCAAAGACAGAACAAGGGGGCTTTAGAAAGGGGCTAGTAACACTCAAATAAGCACACCAAGGGTGTGCTTAAGCTGTCTACACAGCTGGAGCACTTAAGCTCTAGTTTGCTTATGAAAAGTTTGACAAAATGCTTAAAGGGATTAAAAAACTTATTTTCTAATCTAACATTGGTAATTAAAAAGCTTATAAACCCTACACACCTCAGGACATTGAGGTATGAGTGGTTACGAAACCAATAACCAACTCATAAATGACCCTATTTTCAGATTAACCAAACACCCTCATATTTTATAAAATCGATTTTTAAACTGCATTTTTGGTGAATAAAGCTGAGATAAGTGATTACAAGTTGTGATTTATCACTTTTAAAACATTATTACACAAGTTTAACAGGATTTTAAACAACTTTAAATTTGTTATTTCAAATTTTGACAAATGCAATATCACAAACTCTTAATTGTATTGAAACTGAAAAGTATTACAATTAAAAACTTGAATAGGAAACTGAGTGTACAATGATTTTAAATCAAACTTAATTAAAATTTTAGCTAAGAAAGTAAAAAACGGGATTTTTTTTCTTTTGCTTGTTCTCTTCTCTTTTATAGCAGCTTAGAGTCTTCACTTGGACTTGGGATGTGTTTGTTGTGAGAGTAGGACACTTCCTAAGCAATCCTAGCCCTTGGTTTGCCCTGTACACCATCTCACCATTAAAGGGGGGTACGGGGTTGAGTGTATTCCAATTGGGAAGGGTTATAGGGGCAGGGTAAGGTGGGAAAAGGTGAGTGGTGAGCTGTAAGGGTACTTGGGAGGTGGTTTTGGCTTGAAACCGTGGGGAAAAGGTGGTATGGTTTTGGCGCGAAGGGGTTACAGTACGGGGTGGGTTGCAGGGTTTAAACGCGAAGAATGGGGAAGAGGCACAAATGGTCCCTCAACTCTTTCTCTCTTTTCACTTTGTATTTGGCCCGAAAACAGTTATACACAAGTTTGGAAAGTGGCAGGGTTGGTCCTTGTCGTTTTTATAACTAAAAGAAAAAAGTTTAGGACAATTGCAAAAATGGTCCCTCTAGTTTATAACTAAAAGAAGTTTGAAAAATTGCAAAAACAGTCCTTGAGTTTTATTTTTCTATTTTTTTCTTTTTAAAACAACTTTCAAAATTGGCAATTTTGGCCCTTTTTATTTTTTTCATTTTTAATTATAAAACAAAGTTTTAAAATTTACATTTTTGGTCCTTATGTTTTATAAAAAGGATTGTGGGCTTTTGTTGGGCTTGGGTTTGTATTGGGCTTGTATTGGGCCCACTGGGTTTGGGTTTGGGCCCAATAAGGTTTAGACTTATGTTATTGGGCTTTTTAAGGCCCAATAAAGTACAGGGTTGGTTATTGGGCTTTTTCAAGCCCAATAAGGTTATGAAGTGGGTTTTGTTTGTACAATGGCTGAGATTGGCTGTAACTGGGCTAGGATTGGGCCTTCAAAGTCTTCACAGTCTTTGTCAATTGCACACAAATGGGCTGTTGTAATTGATTGAGGGCCCATTTGGTCTTCACAGTCTTCATAATTATACTATTGGGCTTTCCCGGCCCATCAGATGGGTTAAGATTGCATTCAATAGTATTCTTCAGTTCCGGCTCCGGTTTGACTGCTGATTCTTCTGTATTGACTCTGACTTTGACATTTTTGGACTTTGGCCTTGATTTTGCACAGTCTTTTCCATTCCATGCTCAGTTTTGTCATTTTGGCTTGGTTTTCTGTCTTTTTGTTGATATCCACTTCCTGCACAATACAAATGCAAAACAAACATATATTTGGCAGTTTTTGTCTGTTTTTGGTCATTTAAGCTCGTTTTTAGAGGTAAAAGATATGTGTAATTTAGCACTTATCACCTCTCGTGTCCGGTGTTGTTTCCCGTTTTACTCGAGCTTCTCATCCTTTGTGTGAATTTAGTTTGGGGAGATCCATATCCTTTCATCTTATCGATTAACGTTTATCTTTGCATACTTCATAAACGGCTTAGATTTACGTAGATACCCGACTTTAAACATTGAGGACAATGTTTCGTTTTAGTTTGGGGAGGGAATCTATCGATTTGATGTTGCTTGTTTTGTTCTCACGTACCCGTTTTTCCCACAAAAATAGCAAAAATTTTAAATTTTTAGTCAATCATATAAAAAAAAGTGATAAGACTAAAATGTAGGTTTTCCGTTGGTAAGAATAAGAAGTAATTTTTGACCCGATCGTACGTGTAGAGTTCTAGCTTTCTTCCTTAACAATTAATGATGATAGTTTGTGCTAGTCTCATGTAGACTTTAAATATGCTAGATGGTATGTGCTTAATTACACATACCTTTTACCTTTAAAAACGAGCTAAAATAACTAAAAACGGACTTAAAATGCCAAATATA
>BQNB010070488.1:0-33103 GCA_026074375.1 Tanacetum coccineum
AGGGTATTATACAAAATTATGGCTTGTGTTAGAGGACGACCAGGTATGACAAGATGCAGAAAACTGATTTATGGTTATTGAGTATGTTCGAAGCTAGACACCAGAATGGATATGCGAATGTTGCTTGGTTGATAGCAATGTGGATGAGGAGGAAAGGAGCTGGTAGCCAGAAAGAGAGCATGATCTACTGTGGACAATTTATTACAAAGATTGCTAAGAAAAAGAATTTGCTGTCTGAAAAGGTGATAAACAGTTTGAGTGCTCCGATTTACTGTAGAGCTTTGGATACTACTATACATAGAGAGTTGATCAACTTTGAGGGTAGGTTGATTCCTAAGGTACCAGAGCTAGGTGTACCAAGAGTTGCTATTCCTAGACCACTGAGAGCATCGATATAGGATTCGTATGAGAAGATGGGTAGCATGGAGATACGCCAGGGGGCCATTGAGAGGATGTCTTATAGGCAGTCTTATCACTGGAACAGGTATGCTAGGGCATTTGGCACATGGTTGGAGTCTACAATGTTCTACTGAGTGAGCTTAAAACCCACATGGATATGATCAGCAGCAATAAGACCAGTATTATCAGCAGTACCCAACTCAGCAACAACAGCCAGATGATGATGAGTAGTGTCGAGATGACACGAGTTGGTTGTGTGACCGCATGTTTTGGGTCACATGTGTTTTAAAACAATTTCTCTAAAACATTATTATTATTATTATTACTATGGTGTGTAAATGCCTCTTTTGGCATTAAACAATATTTTTGTACCTTCTACTATTAATTAATTAGGAATTTTATTATTATATGTGTATGCTTTGTATTATTTATAACTATAACAGAAGAAGAAGAAAAGTGCATGGTGAAATGACGTGAAGTGAAGATTCAGAAAATTCATCATATAGAGAGGAGTATTATTTTACTTTCCCATTTTTCTTTCTCTATAATATTAGGGACAATGCTCATATTAAGTATGGGGGAGATAAACTAGAAAAGTAAAAAACTTATCTTAAAAAAAGAAAAAAATTCGAATTAAAATATAATAAGAGTTTTTGAAAAATAACATTTTATTGATCACATACAAGCAATCTGACTCTGGATTGATAAAATTATTGGCATATTTATACCACCCAAAATAAAAAATGTGAGGATTAGATCTTAAGAGATTCGGGTATCCACCTTTGATACTTATGATGATTTTTATCTTTAGCTTTCTCGAGTTAAGGTTTGAATGCAATTGCAAGTGTGTCATCCGTCGTTACGGCTGTGTATTTGTAGTTTGTCGCCTGGAGCATTGGCATCGATTTAAAAATATGAGTGTGTCGGTAATTTTTTAATTCTAGAACTTGTGCTTGAAATCTTTACGAGACCGCAGTAGGAACACGTTCGCGTGTTATAAACATTTTACAGATTAAGAGGTGATAATAATATAAATATAAGTATACAATAATTTTGTTCAAAAAAGCTTTTTAATTAAATTATCTGAAATTTTATCCGTACGAATTAAAGCGCGTAAATGCTGGTATCGCTATTATAATGAAGTGCAAAGGTTGTAATGAACTGCGAAGGTTGCAAACTTCTAAGTTCGTTTAAAGAAGCGTGCTTATCCTAAGTATGGGGGAAAGCAAGTTTCCTCCAAGTAAAAGTGAAAAAAAAGTGGAAAAGAAAGTGATGAAGTAAAGGAAATGTCTGATATAATTACGGATAAGGTAGATTATGATTTTATTGCAAACCTTCTTTGACAAATATTAAACCAATAATATAACTAAATAAATTACCTCTTTTGATGTTTATGTTTGGTGCTTACGCTATGTCGGTGCAGTTTAGTTTCTTGTACAAGCCTATGCTAATTTAAACATTTCATGACTGTGAATAATGAGGTGACTTACGATTTATATACCATCTATTTCAAAATACTATATGCGAGTGTGAATTTAAACTTATCTAAAAAAATTCGTGAGTTTCTTTGTCGTGTTATCTATGCTTGTGATAATTAATTTATTTTATTAAAACAAAATACTTTCGCTTTGATTGCTTCAGGGCAAGCAATAAGCTAAGTATGGGGGGATTTGATAACGCTCCAAATATTATAGTTTTATCCCTACGCAAATGTGTGAAATATATTTGTTAATGCATGGAAATATTCGCATGTTTAGTGCTTGTTGTTTTATAATAAGTTGTTTCAGGATCCAAGGAATGATGAAAATGACTAAAAGCGCAATGAAATTCCGTTAAATACACTAACGATCGTCCTCAATAGAAGAATCTAGAAGTGAAGTTAATAAAGATTTAATGAAAAATGCCAAAGTGTGGCGTACTTCAAGTCGGGATAAATGCAATTTAATGAGTAGGCGAAGTGCGACGCATAAACCTTTTGTGCGGTGTACTTCGACCTGCAATTACTCAAAATTATAATAATTGCAATCATCGTGCAACCCTTCACTTGTCCACTTACTAATAAATATGAAGCCTCACCTACAGCTATAAAAGGAGCACGAAATCTACATCTCAGATCATCCCTTCTTCCTTCGCAATCTTCTATTCTTCACTAGCAAAGTTTTTAATTTTAGAAGAAGTAGTAAGAAAGTTCTAGGGAATAGCTGAAGATTGTTAGCCTTAAAATATGTCGGCTTATACGGAATTACATTAGTTTATTAAAGCTATGTCGAATAAGAACTAGAAACATCAAGTTAGCATAGTTAAATCACACAAGGGCTATATATATATCCCCTCCTTACTTCTAAGGAGGGGTGAGGATTTATAATGTAACCATCTTAAAGTGTGTGTTTCTCTTTCTCTCTCTAGAAACTCACACTCTTCCCTTTCTCTCTCTACAATTCAATAACATGGCTTTCTTTCTATTTAATCCTCCTTGACCTCTGGATCGTGTATTTTAGGCTAAAATCTTATGTAACCAATTTGATCAGAGCATTAGGGTGTTTGGTGTTGGTGGTTTGCTTATTTAGGGGTGTTCGTGGCTTATTTATAAGCCAAACGAACGAGTAGTTTTGGTTCGAGCTTATTCTCACAAAAAGCTACAAACTTTCTTCCTTCTTTATGTTTGTGCTTCTTTGTGATCATATTTCATAGCTTCTTTAGTGCCTTAACAGCTTATTCGGGGCTTATTTTATGCGTTTGGGTTTGAAGCTAGCGAAACATGTTTGATGCTATCGAAACATGTTTGATGCTAGCGAAACATGTATGAAGCTAGCGAATCATGTTGCTAGAGAAACATGTTTTAAGTGAAATATGTCATTTCTAGGCTAGCGAAATATGTAAGCGATTTGTGTTATTACAGGTGTCACATTCCAAGCAAAATTATTACAAAACACAAACCAAAATTGCCAAAATTTCCTTAAGTGTGCGAAACATGTAATGTTAACTTCAAGCGAAATATGTTTATGCCTTAGGCGAAACATGTCTGAGGCGAAATATGTTGCAGGCGAAACATGTCTCAGGCGAAATATGTAGCGGGCGAAACAAGTCTCAGGCGAAACATGCCTCAAGCAAAACATGACACTGTTTAAGGAAATTCTATGTTTTGAAACCCTAATTTAGGAATCTAATAATCAAAACAAAAACAACAAAGTAAACATAACACTTAATGATAAAATGATCATTAAAGATTTACTAAAACGTTAAAATGGATATGGATTTGGATTTTAATATCAAGTGATCACGAAGTTGATTTGGTATCCCTTATTTGAGATTGAAGTGGGTTTCACGAGGCGGTTTCACTTATTTCAGCATCGAGACTTTCCATTATACTTTCTTCCCTTTTTCTTAAAACCAGCTATCTAATGAATGACTTTGCTCGAACGAATTCAACAAGAAGATTGAGACTTGGACTATCTAGCTATGCCCGATGTAAGGAGTTACATTGTAGTACTCATGGGTTATAGCTGTCACTTTAAGGAGTTACGTTGTAGTACACAGTGTCACACGCATATGCAGATGTGGATATTTTCAAGAGGTGTTGTACTTTTCTTTTTACTTTTGATTGGGTTATAGGGTACTTAAAGGTCTCTTTTGGCACTGGTTCTTTAATCCAAATTGAACTAGTGATCAAGCTTAAGTAACAAATTATGGGGAATGTGTCTTCATTTTACAGTTGGTATATCGGGTTTACTTCACCAAGTAGTCACATCAATAGCCGACAGAATACGAGGTTGGTAAGTTAGTGATCCGTCCAAATTAATATATATATATATACGTAATATATAAATACGTAATTATTTAAGAAGATAACATATTATATCGTTTAGGTTAAGTATTTTCCGTCGTGTTCGAGAAACGAACTTCTAACCAAAGTTGTCTCAAAAATCTCCCGGGTCATTTTCCCTCGACGAAGTGTGAATTGAAAATCGGAAACGTTCGTGATCGCACTTTTTGAATATTTTAAAAAGATTTTTGATTTGGTTTCTAAAGCTACTAAAAGGAAATCAAAGCTCTTATAAAAGCTCGCTTAGTTATAATAATTTATAATCTATAAGATTAAAAACTATGAGATTAAACTAAAAATGATATAAAAATATAACATGACTATATGCTTTGCTATGTAAGTGAATTGTTCATTAATGTGCTGGCCTTAGATCAAGATATTAAGTGACAAGTAAATAAAATGCTTTCAAAAAATAACAAGAAATTTAAATTTACATTAAAAATTAAAATGACGGAATGTAAATCTAAAAGATAAATATAATGTTAATATGTTTTTTAAATCTTTTTTAACCCGCACTTAAATTCCAAATCACTAATCACTTAACAAGCACTAATAAATCTATTCACTACCCATAATGAAATTCAATTTATCAAACATAAAATAAATCTACACTAAGCATGGCATAAATCAATTAGGCAAACATAATATGAAACAATAAAATAAAACTATGCTAAGTATTGCAAAAGGATAGAAAATGAAACCTAGTTGAAGAGCCGCAATTAAACGATAACCACCCGATTTATTTAGCTAAAACAACTAATCAAAGTCGGTCTAGCTAAATAAACCCTTAAGCTCCACGCCTCATGAGTTGACCGGTACCAAAATTCACAAAAACTAACAAACTGTTATAGTAACACAATTTATAACTCAATCTAGCAAAATTTAATAAAATGTTAACATTCGGCCTTACTAATTTCATACACAGTCCCAACTTATTATAAATACATGGCGCCAATATCTAATCTAAGCCTATTTAACCATGACTACGCTACTTCTCTTAGGCCTAAACTAAATAAAATGACTTCCAAATTCCAATTTAATTCTAACGTGGCGCATATCCAAAGTCCAAAAAGAAGTTTCTACAAACCAACATAGCCCACTTACCTAAACTAACATACACAACCCAAAATTATTAAAAGTAAGGCCCTAATGACATAATACAAAAGCCTAAACTATAAAAATGTTATCCCTACTTACCCACTCACTATCAGTTTTCTACTCAAATCTATGTACGAAACTAATAGCATTAACAAATGTGTCCCCATCTGATTCTCAAACAACTGTTCAATCGTCTGTATTGCGTTCAAACAAATCAAAAGCTTCCAAATCCAAATGGACTTATTAATTCTTGCTAAAGGAAATTTAACAAAGCAGCCACTAAATTAAATAAGCACTAGTAATCGCAAAATAAGCTAGAACTTATAAACCTTCTTCTATAGATATTAAGAAAAATATCACTTAATAATAAAATCTAGATGAGATCTAAATACAATGAGAAAAATTATTAACTAGAAAAGAAACAAAACAATTCAAGGTTTTTATAAAAGAAAACTAAATAATAAGCTATTTTAAGGATTTAGGCTCAAACTCAATCGATTAAGCTATATTTAGCTTGTTCGGGATATGAGAATAAGCTCAGAAACTTCAGCTGACGAAACAGCTTATTTGATAAGCTAAAGAAGGAAAAGAGAGAAATAAGCAAATTAGATTAAGAAGCTTAAGTTATTAAACCACTAACTTCAATAATCTCTTTTCATTAAACCACATAGCATTACAAAAAGTAAGAAATTACAATAAGCTAAAAAAATATTACAAATAAGCAGTAAAATAAGCTATCCTCCACTATCTACTCCTAAAACTAACTAACTCCCAATGTGAGGGGAGCTGGTACAATTTATAGGGTGAGAATGGTGACATTGTAAAATTTGTCCTCATCATTGGGTGAATAATTGACCAATGATTGCCATGTTTTTGGTGTCACACGGATCGAGTTTTTACATCTAATCGATCCAACGATGTTATAGAATCCACATGCCTTGTAGTGGCTTCATTTGTACGCAGGCTTTCTGTTCGTCAGATCCGTTTCTCACTTTGATATGAATTCATATAACCCATTTCCAAGCCACGCGTCCCAATATTACTGGATGTCCCAAAATAGTGCGCAGTCACGTGAGGATTTCTTGAATTATTTCCCAAGCAAGTGATCATCAAATGCACCTTTTTATCACTTTTGTTCATTATACAACTGAATTGAGAAATGAATATAACTTATTTGAGATGCCACATGTCGAATGATGATTGGCCTTAATTGTGTAATGGAAAGTCACATGCATGCATTTTGATTTAATTAGAAGTCACATGACGGTAATGTCATGATGACATCATCACTCTATTTTAATACCAGATTTGCAATTTTACATATTGGGCTTATTATTGGGCTATGGCTATCTTGAGGGGATTAGATATTAACGGGCTGGCCTGATAAAATCCGATAGCACCGTTGGACTTGTTATCTCGCGTTCTTCCCATTCTCGTGCTCGGTTTCGTCTGGTTTTGTCTTTATTTTGTCCTTTATTTAATATCCGTACCTGCACATACACAAACACAAAAACAAACATATATTTGCAATTTTAATTATGTTTTTGGTCTTTTGGGTTCGTTTTTCAAGGGTCAAAAGCTATGTATAAATAGCAAAGATACCAGTTAGCCAAGAAGTTATAAGGTTGAGATGTAATATGCAATTCTCACAGGTATTTGATGTTAAAGTAATCAGTGATTCTTCATAGTCTAGAAAAATCTTTCAAAGTATTCAATGTCTTTCATAACTTTTACAAGAGGTTTGCCTAGACAAGAACTTCTCGAGTATTTGAGCGTAAACATCAATGATGCTTTCGATAGAAAACCTAACAAAAATTCGAAACCATCATGAGGGAATAATGTACTTTGTACTTTGAATGTAATCAGTAGTCAAGCTCAATTCCAAGGGATAAGGTGGATTATGATTTTATTACAAAACTTCTTTGACAAATATAAAACCAATAATATAACTAAATAAATTACCTCTTTTGATGTTTATGTTTGGTGCTTACGCCATGTCAGTGCAGTTTAGTTTCTTGTACAAGCCTATGGTAATTTAAACTTTCATGACTGTGCATATGAGTGACTTCTGTATACCATCTATTTCACTAAATTGAGCGAGTGTGAAAATAAACTTATCTATAAAAATTCATGAGTTGCTTTGTCGCATTATCTATGCTTATGATCATTAATTTGTTTTATTAAAACGAAATGCTTTCACTTTCATTACTTGAGGGCAAGCAATAAGCTAAGTATGGGAGGATTTGATAACGCTCCAAATATACATAAAATATCCCTCGAAAATGTGTGAAATATATATATTAATGCATGAAATATTGCATGTTTAATTGCTTGTTGGTATAATAGTTGTTTCAAGACCAAGAATGACGAAAAGGACTAAAATCGCAATGAAATTCCATTAAATACACTAACGGTCGTCAAGAGAAGAATCTAGAAGTAAAGTAAATAAAGATTTAATGAAGAATGCCAAAGTACGGCGCACTTACATGAAGTGCGGAGTACTTCAAGTCGGGATAAATGCAATTTAATGAACAGGTCAAGTGTACTTCGACCTATAGTTACTCAAAATCATAATGATTGCAATCATGGTGCAACCCTTCACTTGTCCACTTCCACCAACTGCAGCCCTCACCTCAGCTATAAAAAGAGCACGAAATCAACATCCAAAATCATTCCTTCTCCTCTCAATCTCTCTATTCTTCACCTAGTAAAGTATTCCAATTTAGAAGAAGTAGCAAGAAAGTTCTTGGGAATAGTTGAAGATTGTTCTTGGATCTTCATCATTTCCAAGAATAGAATCACCAAAGTAGGTTGAAATCAAGTGAAAGAGGGCCGTGACAAATTAATTATCCGTTTGGAGTTGAATTTTCGAGTTTACTATAGTTTTCATTTAGGGAAAGTCCTTGTAAAAAACATATATTTTGCTATTGGAATCGGTATAAACATGTTTCTCTATTTGAATATAATGTTTGTTGAATCCATTATGCTTATTATGTGTTTTGCTTCCATGATTATGGAGTAGTTGTTCATGTTTATTTGAGAATCATGAGGGTGATAAGGATCAAACTTGGTTGAACTAATAATTTTTGGCATTAACAAATATGAACTTGATGTTTTTATACTTGGATCTTTAATCATCATTTAATCACCATATAGTCCGAATATAGGTCGAAAGACTCCGACTTTGTGTTTGGTTTCTAGTTGTTTGTCTATGAATAACTCGATCTTAGCCTTGTGAGGATTGACTAGTTAAATGATCATTAACCCAAGAATAAAAAGGTTTAACGCTCAACCTCATGTCTAACGAACTTGGTTGAGTAAGTTTATATTTATTATTTCCAAAACGCGAATCGAATTTAAAGCATTTTTCATAATTAAAAGTAAAGGCCGAAAGGATTTTTCATTATGAGAAATAGACAATCTTTAAGTAAACTACCCATTTCTTCAATCGATTATGCTAAAATTCATGAACTCGTTATCTACCCAAGTTTGTTCTTATTCACTTTTGTCTCCCAAATAAGCATTGTTTTTAATCTTGAAATACATATTACCTTTATCTTTAGATCGTGACAGTCTATAAGATAACTTTTCGTAAAATGTCCCAACTTATCTTAGAATTACCAATCCCGTAGAACGACCTGGTCTTACCTAAAAAAGATTATACTACATACGTGGGTTATACTTTTACCCGTGTGTTTCCATATAATAAATCGGTATTTTCAGTCTTATAAATTTAAAGCTTTTGAAACACATCAATTAAGTACATAATAGGCAAAACCATAACCCTAGGGGGTTAATGGTCGGTCGAATATCCTTAAGGATTATGAGGGATCAAGTTTGATAAATTGTCAAACTTATGTACTTATGGATAATTGAAGGGGACTCCTAGTTATTCTAGAATACTCATCTGCCCTATAAATACCAAGGCATTCTGCAACTAATTCCCACTCCTCCCTACCATACCCTAACCAAAATTCATTTATCCCCCTCTTCCCCATTCGGTCGACTTTTGGGTCAATCGACTTTTAGTCGATTACCCGGGTTTCATGCTCGCCTAACTTGCATAGGCTTGAAGCCTTATTTCTACATGTGTAGTACTGGTAGCTACGAGATGCAATCCAACCCTTTAGGTTGATCGATCAAGAAAACATCAAGAAAGACAAAGGCGATTCCGTGCGCACAGCTGACTGCAGTGAAGAATTAAAGCTTACGCCTTGTAGGAACAAGTAAGTAACCCTGTATACATGTTAGGTTTAGGTTATATCTCTGATTAGGAGATCTTAATATTAGGGTTTGGTTTGCATGGTATAAGGGTTTGGTTTGCATGACCTTTGTTTACATTCCGTTGTGCATGTTTTATAGGCCATACGGGTGGCCACAAAAACCCTACAACAAATGGGTATAGGCGTTCATTCATAGAGAGTTATAGTACTTTGGTTAGTCAAGAGGGTTGAGCCAATCAAACTTAACACACCCTTCCTATATCATCTTTTACTACTTCAACTTCTAAGGCTAGTGGAAGTGGAGGGGAGAAGTCAAAGGAGAATACTTATGCTAAACATACGGGTCCGAAGAGTTTTAGGTGTGGAGAACCGATTCATAGGTCCAATGTGTGCCCTAAAAGAGCTACTTATTATGCGGGGCAAGAAGATGAAGAAGGAATGTTCATAGGTTAGGTGTTACAAGGTGAAAAAGGTTTGCAGTATACCGAGGTCGGGGAATGATGTGGGGTCTGTAAGACTTCACATGAAGTTTTACAATCTCCTAGGCAGTGTACCTAACCGTTGTAGTGTAGTATAGGCAAGACTCGAGGGTTGTTATCGTTCTATAGGGGAATAGCACGAAGGCCGGATCGAATGTTCACTGAGGTCTAAGGGTTGAAGGAAGATTATTTTTTGTGTTTTTATATTTTATGAAAGCAAGTAAATTATGGTTTTAGAGAGGTTTTGGTTTTAAGATAATTAAACTAATAAACTAAATAACAATTATACAACGAAGCGTATTCACTTGGGATGCACTACTCCTTGCTAGCTATCCAATTCTACTTGTTGCTTTGTCACACTTGAGATGTAATGTGTAAGTATTTCCTAGGTCATGAACGGATTACACGAACTTGACGTCTATGTAATATTCCGTTAGGGCAACACATAAGTATGGTAGTATGAAGACTATTACAAGGCCCCTAAGAGTACATTACATGCATTTGAAATATCTTAAGAGGGATCAACCATATAAGGGGTAAGGTAGTATGAGGACTGTTACTGATGGTATCCTTTCTACACACTCGCGTTTCCCTAGACATGTCAACAGCGATAAAGACAAAGCTGGTTATTTAAAGCCTAATGCGCACATTCATCAACAAGAAGCAATAGAAAATAAGAATTATAAACTTTAATTATACTCATTGAATCTGTCATAAACAACAAGATCTAATCAACTAATGACAAGATTCATGCATTCCTAAATAAATACTAGATGAATTAGCCAAGCATACTTAGACAAGAGAAATCATAATTAATAAAAGGAATTGAAGACATGAATTAAGATATAAGTGATAATCAAAACATTACAAGATGTTTATGGATTGAATTAGACCTTCTAAGTTGCTAAAAAATACCTACCCAAACCCTAGAATCGGAATTAGGGTTGGGGGCTTGATAAAAATGAAGTTATCAGGCTATATTTATAGGAAAACCCTAAGTCGGGACAATCTTGACGCCGTCTCCTAAAACTCCGATGTCGTCGTAGCGTTATTTTTCTTATAGTTGTAGATTTTCTCGCTGCGATCGTGTGGGCTATTGAATCGTCGAAATCCGACTTCGTATGAAGGAGTTATGACCAAAACAATATCTGGTACTTCGCTCGCAGGTGAAATGATCTTCTCAATCTCGTGACACAAAATCTTCTAGGGTTTCTTTAGGTTGGCCACGTTTTGACGTCGTCACCAGATTCCTGACGCCGTCAATAGATAGATCACGACGGCATCGCTTTATGCCTGCGACGCCGTCTCCAGCCACTGTATGCATAAATCTTCAAGAGATTTGGTGTAGGTCTGTAATCTTATCCGTTTCTTCTCCAAATAAGCCCAAGTCATGTGTATTTCCTCCAAAAGCCGTCCAAGTGCTAAAAACCTGAAAATAAACAATTAAGCATGTAATCTGGGCATATTTGCAGGATTTAAGGGGTTAAATGACCCCGAAATAGTGTATAAAATGACACCTCAACGAATACCCCTACACTTGGGATTTGCTTGTCCTCGAGTAAATGGGCTTTTCTACCTAGACAATAGCAATATTGGGGGTCATTTAACCTACTCTTTAAAAGCATTTTGCAGCACAACCTTCTAGACCTCGTAATTAAAAGCACAAAAAGTATATACTAGCACCTCACATAAGTGTTTGGGATTCTCTCTTTCACTCGGGTGTATAATAAATTATAACATAATGGGAAAATGGAAAATCAACACTCATTACCTGTCATAGCATATAAATTACTATAGGCTTGGTAAAGGATCAAACCTCCACCGCTAGGCGCAAGCATTATTCATTACTATCCAAGAGGTCTTTTAAAGGGTTGTGGGGTGTAGGTATAAGATAACCTTAATGGAAACAGAAACGGATGTTGGTTGCTAAGCCAAGGACTCAGACAAAATATACAAACTCTACAAAACTCTACACCAATCTCTTTCTTTTTCTTTTCTTGACTCGAATATAAACATAGACATAAGCAAATGGCACCCCGTACATTTTTTACTTTTTATATTTTTTTTGATTCTTTTCTTTTCTTTTTCTCATTTTTTTCGTACACTTTTGCCCTGCCATTGCTTAAACATATAATACATCATGGGGGTTTATAGATACACCCTTACACTTGAACTTTTACATACTTGATTATTTACAATCTAACTAATGACCCGATTTGAGATGGATCAACATAACATGGAGCTTATTGAGCTCTATTGGGGGTAATAAATTACTTCTTTCCCAATTCTTCATAAGATAAATACTACCATGAATCCTAATCGTCTCAAAACAGTATTTACAAGGATAAGGACTTAGCAACCGTGTACTCAAATAATTAACTTGGGTTAAAACATTAATGTACTAAAGGTGAGTACATACAAGGTAGGCTAAGGCGATTTGGGTGTAACGATTGGTTTAAGGGTTAACAATGCTCTTCATTAATAGTCCGGCTTAACCAGAAAATTACGAGAACCGTGAAAAATGATAGGCTCGGAGGGTTGTACTAGGGGTATCCTGCACTAAAAATGAGTGCATGGCAAAGGTGTGAGATAGTTATATAATCGGTGTGACCATCTTAACAATTACAGGTTTAAAAATGGGTTATCCTAGTTGCTTCTTATCAGCAAACCTAATACTTACCTATAGCGGTATCCGCGGGATCGCTTCACAAAAAAAAGTTCTAGATATTAATATAACTACCGGTTACCACTCATATCATATAATTTATACCGATAACCAATGCTCCAGAAAAGGCGACCTAGACCATACGTACGGATCGTTAATGAAGAATGGACACATATGAATGCATTTAGAACCTTAACTCGAGAAAAGCTAAAGTATAATTTATCATTGGGTATCAATAATGGATACAAAATTCCTAAAGATCTAAAGGCGACCCTCACCATTTTTAGGGTGAGATTTTAGAGGGTTTTTTGTGCTAGTCATACACATTCCTTCTATGAGACGCTAATAATACTCGGTATTTGTCGGTATGTGTCATAAAAAATTAATTTTGGTCAAAATTACCTTTTTATACTTATGTTTAGATTATATTACCCATTTTTTAAGGAAAAAAGCAAATGGCCAAATGAAGGAAATAGTTTCTAAGGCTTATTTCCCCTTACACTTAAGTTGAAATACTTGTTCATTAATTGTTCTATAGAAGTACCCTAAAAATAATCAAGGGAAAAGAAAAACAAGTAAAGAAAACAAGTACTGTTTGCTCTAATATCGAAGAAGATACATGGATAAAACTGGTTAAATCGTCTACAAGAATCATCAATGAAACTTCCTAAGAAACTTCCAAAGCTTTCTTCTCATCAAATATAATGTAATCAAGACAAAGACAACTACCCCATGCGTAAAATCCACGGCGTGAGTTGATAAATACATCCTCATTACTAGGGTTTAGACTCTATGAAAAGCAATAATGATAGGTTGGAGTGTGTTAAAGTAATCGTGGTTATGTTCTGTGGTTTTTAGGAAAATTAATAATAAAAAATTTTATAGGAATTATACATGATTAATTCTCAAAATTAATTAAATCAAATTTTCCTAGCAGACCTGGCGACGCCATCAGGATTAATCCTGACGTCGTCTTTAGGGTCTGTAAAGAAGAATTTTTTTTTCTTTTCTTCAAAAATTCCTGCACGCAAGTTCCCATTAGTTATTTCCTGCAAAATTTACTGCAAAAACCACAAAAATAGTTAACACAATCATATGACTCAAAACAAACATACAAGACATACCTAATATACAAGAAAATAATAGATTGGGTTGCCTCCCAATAAACGCTTGTTTTTGTTTGAGTCATGAGCGTCACTCTACGCTTATTTGACGCGTAAAAGGTGGGTCTCCCCTATACTTAAGGTCAAGTGTAGGTGATAGTAGAGATACACACCATTTCGATAGAGGTATGCCACGTAGGGTGAAAGCGGAGTGTGAATGGTCAAGGGTTCTACTACCTTCATCCTAAAGCTACCCGAATCCTTTGGTTTGATGGGTGGATTTGAAGTTGGAGAAAAATTATGACAAATAATCGGGGTTATGTCATTCTCATAGAGATTATGCTCTAATGATTCTTTATCTATTTCGGTTCCCATTATCTTTATCTCGACTGCATCTTCATTTTCGTACTCAAGCTTATTTTCCTCAAATGAATGAAGTATTGGCATTTTGAGGTTGGAATTTAGGTGTTGGTGAGGGGTTCTATAGTTAATGGGTTCAATCTTAGAAATAATCGAGACCCTACGCACCATGATAGGCTTGAGTGTTTTAGGGGTTACGGTAGGGGTTTGAGTAGGAAATCTAATGATCTTTTCTATTTTTATGGAATGAACTCTTTGTGCCTCTATTTCGACCTTTAGGGTTGCTATTAAACTATCCGTAAGACACATAAATGTGTCTTTTGTTTTTCTTATATCTTGCTCAATTGATATCTTCGATCCTCCTGATGATCAATTAAATTCAGTATTCATGCCTCTAATTCCTCCTGATAAGGCCTTTTGGGAAACGTGAATCCTACCTCATGCTCTAATAGCACTTCATTCCTTATTAAAGATTCTACTCGGCACTCCATACTTTCTAACTCCTGTTCTAAAGTGGCATCTATGTAGTCGGGACTTTCTTTTTGGGGAAAGATTGGGTCGTTCCACTCTTCTTCTTCGTGTTGGGCTAAATCCTCGGATGTTTACCATGCTTCTTCCGGCCTTAATTTTCTAAGTCTCCCGCCTACTGTATAGTCAATGGTCATTGGGTGGTGTAGTCGTCATGATCCAGAACAATTTACTGAAGCCATAGATCAAGACCATGATGAAGGACTTTTCGGAGTAAGTCCTTAAAACGAGTCTACGCGTCATAGAGAGATTCATCTTGATGTTGTTAGAACATCAAGATATCTTTTTAAAGTTTAGCAGTTCTTCCTGGTGGGAAAAACTATGCGTGGGAAACGTGTGTGATGATCATCCTAAGTCGAGATGATACCGGTGGGTAGGACCGATTCAAAGCCAATTATATGTTGGTCCGAACGAGAAAAACGCAAATGAGTCGGTTATTTCTTGTTTTTTTTCTCTAGCACCATTAAGGTTAATAGAATCTATAATCATGAGAAAGTCCTTAAGATGTTGGATCGGGTCTTCGGACATAATTCGATGGGATGCACATCCATTTTGCACAAACCGGATGGTGTCGGATCGCAGGAGGACACCTTGGCTCCTTCAGGAAGCTCAATGGCGTTTCGGTAGCCCTTGTGGCTAGGTCGGGAGTAATCTCCTAAGGTAAAGGTTGGTTTAAATTTTCGTCTCCCATGATGGTCAACGAAAGAGTAGGTTTGGTTATGAACAAAAGAAACAAAGAAGAGATAGACTAAAAGAAAGCTACTTGATAAGAAATTAAATCTCACTTGATAGGAATCTTATGAGTAGACCTAAGCTAGATTGAATCCGAAACCTACAGTATTCCCCGGCAGCGGCGCCAAAAACTTGATGTGGGGTCCGTAAGACTTCACAGGAAGTTATACAATCCCCTAGGCAATGTACGTAACCGTTGTAGTGTAGTATAGGCAAGACTCGGGGGTTGTTATCATTCTCTAGGGGAATAGCATGAAGGCTGAATCGAATGTTTACTAAGGTCTAAGGGTTGAAGGAAGATTATTTTTTATGTTTTTATATTTTATGAAAGCAAGTAAATCTCGGGTTTGTAGGTTGGTTTGTTTTAATCTAATTAACTACTAATTCTAATCTAATGGCAATAACAATTATACAACAAAGCGTATTCACTTGGGATGCACTACTTCTTGCTAGCTATCCAATTCTACCTGTTGCTTTGTCACACTTGAGATGTAATGTGTAAGTATTTCCTAGGTCATGAACGGATTACACGAACCCGCCGTCTATGTAATATTCCGTTAGGGCAACGCGCAAGTAAGGTAGTATAAAGACTATTACAAGGCCCCTAAGAGTACATTACATGCATTCGAAATATCTTAAGAGGGATCAACCATATAAGGGGTAAGGTAGTATGAAGACTGTTACCGATGGTATCCTTTTTACACACTCGCATTTCCCAAGACATGTCAACAGCTGGTTTTCTAAGCTTAACGCGCACATTCATCAACAAGAAGCAATAGGAAATAAGAAATATAAACTATAATCAATTATACTCATTGAATCTGTCACAAACAACAAGATATAATCAAATAATGACAAGTTTCATGCATTCCCAAATAAATACTAGATGAATTAGCCAAGCATACTTAAACAAGAGAAATCATAATCAACAAAAAGAATTGAAGACATGAATTAAGATATATGTGATAATCAAACCATTACAAGATGTTTATGGATTGAATTAGACCTTCTAAGTTGCTGGAAAAACACCTACCCAAACCCTATAAATGCACTTAGGGTTAGGGGCTTGATAAAAACGAAGTTATGAGGCTATATTTATAGGAAAACCTTAGGTCGGCAATCCCGACGCCGTCGCCAAAAACCCTGACGCCATCGCAGCGTCATTTTTTGCACAGTTGTAAATTTTCTTGTTGCGATTGTGTGGGCTGTTGAATCTTCGAAATCTGAGTTCGTATGAAGGAGTTATGACCAAAACAATATCTGGTACTTAGCTCGCAAGTGAAATGATCTTCTCAATATCGGGACACAAAATCTTTTAGGGTTTCTTTAGGTTAGCTACGTTTTGACGCCGTTACCAGATTCCTAACGCCGTCACTAGATAGATCACGACTGCGTCGCTTTATGCCTGCGACGCCGTCTCCAGCCACTGTATGCATAAATCTTCAAGAGATTTGGTGTAGGTCCGTAATCTTGTCTGTTTCTTCTCCAAATGAGCCTAAGTCACGTGTATTTCCTCCAAAAGCCATCCAAGTGCTAAAAACCTGAAAAAAATGATTAAGCACGTAATCTGGGCATATTTGCATGATTTAGGGGGTTAAATGACCCCGAAATAGTGTATAAAATGACACCTCATCAGGGAAGGAGATGCATAACAAGTTACTTATGTCATTCAAAGGACTTTATGTTCGCCTAAGGTTAGTGATTCTTCACAACATAATAAATTTTTTAAAGTAAGTGCATGGTTAAATAAATGTTTGTTCAATTATTATTAATGGAGGGAGTTGCAAGAATTTGGTGTCGAGCTTTGATTAAATCTTCTAAGTTACCAACCGAGGCTCATCTAAATCCCTATCAAATTGGTTAGATTACAAAAGGATCGTCTATTAAAGTAACCGAGATTTGTAAGATTCCTCTTACTATTGGGAAGCACTACAATGAGTTGGTTACTTACAATGCAGTGGATATGGAGGCATGACATATATTACTAGGGCGACCGTGGCAATACGATGTGGATGCTACATACCGTGGTAAATATAACATGTACTTATTTAAATGGAATGGGAAAAGTATTGCTATGTTACCTTTAGGTGTCTCTTCTCCCAAGAATAAATTGAAAAGCAAGACTTTGGTAACATTGGTTTCCTCACCAATGGAGTTTCAATCCAAAAGAAAGGAAACATGAATTTCTATGCATTGGTTGTTAAAGGGATCAAAGATAGGATAAAGAAAGCAATTCCGAAAATAATCAGGCTCGTGCTTAAAGATTTTAACAAGGTTGTTGTGGATGATTGTAACACCCCACCCAACGTATATTGGGTTGCGCAGCGGAAATTAGCAATTGGATGTTACTAAATAGCACCATTTACCAAGATAATAGAAAACGACCCAAATGAGACGTTAAACAAACATGTGTTCCATAGTTATTCAGAGTTAAAAATGCGTTTAGGTCCCCACAGAATCGCAACCACCGTCTATTACAACCATTGAAAGACAAATGTTTCAATTAAAAGACATTGTTTTTGAAAGACCAGAACACGCAAGTAGTCTTTCCATAAAATCCATCACACGCACGACACCTCCACGCCATCGTTGCCTTCAACCTTGGTTACCTGGGATAAAACATGTTTAAAACGTCAACAACAAAGTTGAGTGAAATTCATAGAGTTTAAAATAATTGATAAGTAATAATCTTTAAACACATAATTAGTTCTCGGGAAAACAAAGCAACAAATGCAATGTATAGCAACTTCGTTTCTTTCATGCAATAAGTTCATGACACCGAACGTTAACAAGACATATGGCATTTCATATGTTAAAGTGCCCCAAAACAAGGTATTATTGTCATATACCTACTATATTCTAAATACAAAATGTCCGTTTGACAGGGTGGTCACCAACGGATTCAGACCCCGGGCAGGGTTGTCAAACCCAATAGATCTATTTAATGCATTAGCGTTCACCTCACAAGGCAATTAACGGTTCATGAAATAAGGGACTTCGATAATAGCTACTTAACAATCTCATAATCGGGTCCAACATACCATAAAATCATATGTGTTCGATTTATAAAACAAACATGTATCCCCCTCGCGGGTTTAAAACATTTAAAATAGTTCAAAAGCGAGGCTATGAACTCACCTTAAGCAAAAGATCCAAATCAATCAACTCAACAAGCGCAACTTGCTTCACGTCTTAACCGCGACCTATATAATACATATATAGCGGTACGTGACTAAAAGTATAATAAGTCATATAGTACATACTTGCATATATATATATATATATA
The DNA here is from genome assembly GCA_026074375.1 of Tanacetum coccineum. Lineage (NCBI taxonomy): Eukaryota > Viridiplantae > Streptophyta > Magnoliopsida > Asterales > Asteraceae > Tanacetum > Tanacetum coccineum. The sequence goes on from BQNB010070488.1 coordinate 18,697, forward strand.
TATATATATATATATATATATATATATATATATATATATATATATATATATATATATATATATATCTATTACGTATATATAATCATATACTAAAATTTCCAAGTGCGACGCAAAACATTTCTCATTGACGCACTTAACCATATTACAACATTTTCCATAAAGTTTCCATTTTTAGAAAGTTTGCCGAAAGTAAGGATAATATAATCCGAACTTCATATTGCGTTATCAATTAACTAACATTACTAAACCTTTGCTCATTATAGACTTTATTCAAAAGTTTACTCAAGTTTGACTTTCAAAAGTCAAAGTTCGTAGTTGACTTTTTACCCCAAAAATACACAAACTTGACTCGGTCATAAAACGTTCGTTTTTAAGAGTTACAAGGCCCACGTTATATCAAAACGAACCTTAGAACATCCTTTATCATTATCAAAAGTCTAAAATAGATTTCAAAAATTTCTCGACACACCATGACCAAGTCAAACTTTTTGGTCAATTAAAGTCAACCCAAATTCATACCAAATCACATTTTTATCATAATATAACTATTCTAACATGTTTAACTAGCCTAAAAACATGTACCAAAACTATCAAACACATGTTCATACTCAAAATACTTTCAAATCAATTTTGCACTTTAATCATCTAGTAACAATCATATACATGTAATATCATTTAATTAAATCAACACATAAACATAAATAAGTACTCACAAAGCTAGAACAAAAATCGATTTTGCTTGTCCCTTGGTTGAACCGTATGGACGAACACCAAAGACCAAACAACCAAGCCTTTTTCAATCAACTAACACCAAAATAACAACAATCTAACCAATCTAAACACTCCCTATTACACGAAATCACCAAGATCACACCAAAAATTCAACTTCTTCAATACTTAATGCATGTAGGATTTTCATAGTGGGAAATGTAAAGGATTAAACAAGGATCAATAATCTATTAATAGATCATAATGCATATAAGTAATTTGATGATGATTTTATGGTGGTGTGGTGGTTTCAAACGGCAAGGAGAGGAGAGAAAGAGAAGAGTGAAATTTTTTATAAGAAGTGTGTGTGTGCGTGTTAGTATATATAGAAAGAAACTTTGACACTTTAACACCTTTAGTCCCTCCTTTCATTTAATCCTTGCAAAGTTAATACAAAATGGTTATTTATTTCGTTACCTAGCCGACCTAGAACACGGGTCACCACATGTTTTGTAAATTTTTTATTTCGTCCCACTAATTTTACTTTAAAACGTTTATTAATCGTTAAATCTCGTAAAACACGACCTATAAACATGGTTTTTACAAAAACTCGGGAAAACATCGTAAAATACGTAAATAACATAATCACACTCTCGGAGCATCAACATAAATTTTTCTGACTTTCTTAGACGCTAAAAACAAATAGAAACTCAACCACAGATTGAAATCACCTTATCAAAGGAAATTTCTATCAAACCTCATATAGTATAAATGACTATAACTGTTTACGTAACTAAAATAAATATCTTAGCTAGGGATAGACGTTGACCTAAAACTCGGGTTGTTAGATTCTTCCCTCCTTTAAAGAGCGCCGTCCCTGTGCTCAGTTCAACTTATCCGCTTTACTCGCTTCATCCTTACTTGTAAAGAGATGAGGGTACTTTTTCTTAATCTGATCCTCACATTCCCATGTAAATTCTGGACCTCTTTGCGAATTCTAATGTACTTGAACAAAAGGTATCCAACTCTTCTTAAGTCGCTTAACCTCTCTATCAACAACTTCCACTAGCTCTTTAATCATATGCAACTTATCATCGAGTTGAATCTCATCCATCGGAACAGCAACATTATGTTCCGCTAAACACTTCTTAAGATTCTAAACGTGAAAAGTACTATGAATCCCTTTCAACTCTTCAGGCAACTCCAACGTGTAAGCTACAGGACCAACTCTAGCTAGAATGAATGGCCCAATGTAATGTGGACTTAGTTTTTCGCGCTTTCCAAAATGCACAGTGCCCTTCCATGGCAATACCTTGAGTAGTACCATATCACCAACTTCAAATTCCAATGGCTTAGCTCTCTTATCTGCATAACTCTTCTGGCGACTACGAGCAGCTAACAAACAGTTTTTAATCTGGACAACCTTCTCGGTCGTATCACGAATCAATTTTGGACCGGTGAGTTGCCTATCCCCAACCTCACTCTAGCATACAGGTGATTACATTTTGGTCCATACAGAGCTTCATATGGTGCAGCCTTAATACTTGCGTGATAACTATTGTTATATGAGAACTCGACCAATGGCAAATGGCGATCCCAACTACTTCCAAAGTCAATCACACAGGCATGCAACATATCTTCCAACGTTTGTATTGTCCTTTCGCTTTGAACATGCGTTTAAAGGTGGTAAGCGGTACTTATATCCAAATTTGTCCCCAACGCTTCTGGTATGTGCTTAAATACACATACCTTTTACCTTTAAAAACAAGCTAAAATAACCAAAAACGGACTTAAAATGCCAAATATATGCTTGTTTTGCTAATTGTATTGTGCAAGAACGGATAACCAAGAAAAGGACGAAAAACAAAGACAAAACGACAAAACCGGACTCGGAATGGAAAAGACTGTGAAAGACAAAGCCAAATCAAAGCCGGAAAGTCAATCAAGTCAAAAAGTCAACAGAAAAGTCAACTGGTCAAAGTCAAAGTCAACCCAAGTCAAGCCGCCGGGGCTCAAAGTCAAAGAAATTAAGTTTAGAGCTGAAATTGCCAAACCCTAACTTATATAGAAAAGAAGAAAAAGGAAAAGAAAAGACAAGGGCTGATTTTGCAATTCTTCAAAGTAACAAGTAGGGGGGCGAAAACTGCCACCCCCCTGAACTTGTACACCACAAGGTACTAAGGAGCAAAGGAGTATATAACTCTTGGGGACTTTGTTTTGCCAAGTCCCCAAAAGATTTATATAACCACAAGGGACGAAGACCGTGCAACCACACAATTAACCTGAGGGGCAATTTGCCAAATGGTGAAACACACACTCTGTACAGCCCCAACGTTTTTTTTTTTTCCCGCGTCTTTTTTTCCCTCCCAAAAACACTCAACGGGTGTTATTACACCGTTTTTTAACCCTATGAAAAACCTTCACCACCATCATGGATACTCGATGCCCCTTCCCCCACTACCTTCCCCAGCCACAAAGGTGCCAACTTTGGCAATCCCACACCCCCAAGAGTGGTTGGAGCTGAAGGGAAGATGGAGGCAATAGAGAGGAAAAAAAGATGACAAAAAAGACGATAGAATGCGTTGAGGTGTGGTAGAAAGAGAAAAAGAACCTGCGAACATCTCGCAAAGTCGACGACTAAGATTTGAATTTTACAGATTGAAGGGCCACGAATAGAGGCTAGAACACTCTTCGACAAAACAAACACACCCTGGGTTTGCGTGACCTACATAACAAGCACAACAAGGAGAAATGAGGACTAGTTATTTTTCGGCTATAAATAGCCTTGTAGCCATTATGGCAAACATTCCAAGTTTTAATCAAGTTTTTAATTAAGTTTTTATGTCGTTTTTAATTATAGTTTAACGTGTTTTTTAAAGTTAATGTCTTTTATGCATTTGTAATTTCTTCAAATTTTAATGAAAAATTAAGCTACATTGACTCAAGTAAGCTCATTAAAGCTTATTCTTGTAATAAGCTCTAATATCACTTAAAGCTTGTTATACGCCTTTAATTCTGTTTTATTTATATTTTAGTTTCATAAATGGTCCTTTGAGTGTGATTTTGGAAGCATTTGGAAAATTAAGCTCCCAAGAGCTTATTGAGCTTATTGCTCAGGGAATAGAGGCAAGGGCCATTAGGACAGGTTTTCTAGGCCACTCACTCAGAAAGAGTGGCCTTGGTTCTGAGACAACAAAAATCCAAGGTCTCAACTTTCCATTTTTCATTTAGCTTATCTTTTAGCTTAAGGAATTAGCTTATTTAGCTTTAATCTTTGCAAATATATTAGTTTAAGCTTGTTAGTTAGCTGTTTTAAGTCTTTAGTGCATAATTTTTGTCTAGCCTTAGTTTACAACTTAAAACTGTCATAATAGGGTAATAAGCTAGCTGAGAAACTAGCTTATTTTTCTTAATAAGCTAGGCTTTTTAGTTTTAAAATAGTTTAAGTAGGTCATTACTAGCAGAAGTAGATAAAAGGTTTTTTAAGTTTTAGCTTAAAAATGGATTTTAATCCCTCTTTGGTTTGACAGTTTTTAAATAAAGGGGTGTTTGGCATAAGCTTTAAAGTGGGTCAAAATTGTTTTTGCATGGGTTGGGGTACTTTGGCTAATTTTAGCTTAAGTTTTTTAGCAAGTTTAAGCTGTTTTTCAAAACATTTTTAGTTGGAAATTGTTTTTCAAAGGTATAAGACCCTTTTTCAAAACTGTGAAGGTTTTTTAGAATCCCACAAGTGCTTATTTGATTAAGCACTTGTGGTTTGAGTTGTACATCAAAAAAGTGTGTGATTTGTGTGTTAAAAGAGGGCTGTCACAAGCCCTTTGTCCTTTTGACTTTGTGAGTCAATTTAACCCAAAAATTTCTGTCACAGTTTGTAAAAAGCCAAAAGACCTTTTTGACAGCTAAAAATAAGCAAGTAAAAATGCTTTTCCAAAGCTGAAAATTGGTGCACAAGCCCATTTGCCATAGCACTCAATCTGTTTGGGCTTATTTGTACTTTTAGAGCTTATTTGACAGCTTAAAATAAGCTGTCAAATAAGCCCTTGAGTCTTGCCTTAAAGCTCCCCTGGTGCAAAGGGGGAACTTTAGGCTTATTGTTCTCAGCCTTTAAGCCAACTTAAGCCCAAGTATTTGGCTTATTTTAAAAGCTTATAAGCTCTAGTATAAGTCCTCAAAGTCTCAGCCCTTGATAAGCTTATTTGGTTGCTTATTTTTAAGCCCAATTTTGCCTCTTGGCTGTTTTCAGTTTAACTTAGGCATAAGGATTGCTTAATTTTTGATTTTAGCTTATTGAGCTTATCCCATAAGCTCAAAGTGTGTCTTAGTAGCTTTTAGGTTAAGTTAGATAGTTTAGTTTGCTTATTTCCTTTTTTCTAGCTTATTTGGCCTAGCTTTAAGCATTTTTAGCCTCTTTTAGCTTTATTTAAGCTTTTCTGGCATAATAAGCTTCCCACAGCTTATTAGGCCTTAAGCCTTTAGACTTTTTAGCTTATTTAAGTTAGTTTAATTCCCTTTTGCTTATTTTAAACCTTAGCTTAGTTTATTAGACCATAAGTAGCAAAAAGACTTAGCTTTTTTAGCTTTTAAGCCATTTAAGCTTGCTGTCAACTTTAAGCTTATTTTCTAGCTTATTCTGTGGTCAAAAGTTGAAAGTCCTTTTGTTAATGTTGTAGAGAATAAGCTGTTTAACAACTTTCATGTTTTAAGTTTTTGCTGAAAATCATTTTCCAATAAGCCAAAAATAAGCTAAAAGCGTAGGGTTTGTTTTGTACTCTTTCCATAGTGCAGGGTTACACGTTTGAACTATAGTGTAAATTTAATAAAGTTAGCCCGCCTACCCTTTAGTTTAGTTAATTACATTTTCTACCCTATAGTTGTGCAAAAATAAAAAGAGAGGGGAAGACAAGGGACCCGGGTGAGCAAGACTCGAACCCAGGACCCCTCGATACATCCCCTCCCTTTACACACACACTTAACCACTGCGCCCTTGGGTCTTTTTCGTTAAAGACTCAAGGGCAATTATATTTAAGGGTGTTTTGCCCTTATAAGCTAATAAGCTGTCCAAGCTTATTTTCGGGCTTATTTGTTAAGCTGTGTGGTGTTTGGTATTTTTCGTAGGACCTTTATAGTGTAAAGTATTTTTAGAAAATTTTTCAGAATTTTTTGTAAACGTTTAATATTTTTTATAATTTAATTTAGATAAAAGTTTATTTAATTCATAAAAAATACAAAAATTATCAAAAAAATATTTTGCTTTTTTAGAAAATTTTCTTTTGTCATCTAGTTTGTAGGAAAAATATAAAATTTTTCGTAGGGTCATTTTTATAACTTTTCATCGTTTAAAGAACGGGTCCGGGTACGGGATTTTGTTTTGACTCGTTTTTGGGTCAAACGAACTCCGTTTTCGGTCTAGTCTTTTTCATTCTTCGTTATTTGACCCGTAGAGTAGTTTAGAAGTGAAAAATTTTCCGTAGGGTTATTTTTAAAGATTTTAGGTTTTCCCCCTTTTGTTCGGGATTCGGGCCTTCGTTTTCTAGTTTAATTTCGTAATTTCTAGGTTTTTCTTAAACGTTTTAGTCCGTTATTGTTTAATTTGACTTTTTCAACTTCCCAAACTCATTCCTTCCTTCAAACTCAAATCTTCGATCGTATCGATTTACCATTCCAGCCTCGTTGGGGATTTACGACCCGGGAAAGCTCTATACTACTTCTCGGTATCATTGATTGTTGGTTTTTACACTTCTTTATATATTTTATATTTTATTATATATTATATATATTTACGGTGTGAATCCGGCACGATCAAGAGTCTTTGGCCGAACTGGATTTCTTCTTTTTCTTTGAATGGCTTGAGTTAGAATCTTTTGAGGAAGGCATACTTTTGGTTGCCTCAATCTTGGACATAGGATGGTGCTTTGAAGAAGTTAGTTTCTTTCTATGTCCAGTCTTAGCTCTAGGCTTTTTGCCTTTGGGAACCATCTACTTAATGTAAGAAGAGGAATTTGGAGCTTGAGATGCCAATGGCTTAACTGCATTGTAGATAGCCAGCATATGGGCAGTGAAGGGAGGTCCTTCGGCTTGGTTTTTCTTCAGTGTCCAGTTGTGAACACTAAAGATCTGAGTGGGGTTGAAGTTGACCTCATCAGTTCCATATCCTTCCATTTTATGCTCTAACAAAAGTGATAAAAATCTTGGGTAGGGGATGACTTTCTCACTATTTTCTTCTTCAGCTTTGAAATGATGTCATCCCAGATTATTTTTATAAAATCTATATTAACCCCATTTGCAAGACAATACAAAATAATGGCATCTTTGTTTAAAATCTGGTCAAACCCACCAGTCTTGCCCCCTAAGAATTGGATAATCTGAGCCATCAGCAACCTCCACCTAGGAGGAAGCAAACCCTTCTTGAGGGTGCCTGTGGCTGCAATGGTTACACTATATCCTATAGATGGAAACTATTCCCTGACAATTTAAATGGTAGGTACAACTTCATAGTCTCTTAAGTGGCCCAAGTAATTTTCCATAATGGTATTCCTAACAGATGTAACCCACACCTCTCCCTTTATACCCCCTATGGGAGTTAAGAACCAGACTCTTGTAGAGTCTTCAACCACTTTGGTAGTGTACCAAAATTCTACAAGGTATTCCTTGTATTGAGTGGTGTTCTTGTGAATGCCTCCCTAAGACAACATTTATAATTAAAGTCAGAGACAACTCTGAAGTGCTCTTTGTTGGGATGTTCAGGGTAAATAAGAGCCACTTCATTGTTATCTTTGAAGTGGATTAGACTTGGGCCATAATCCAGTTGTGGTGCAGGATCATATAGAATGGGTGTTCCTGGGTCTTGTGGTTGATCCTGTTATTATGGTGGTCTTGATTGTTTTGGGTTTGATGATTTAGCCATTGTTGTTTTTGTTGTTAGGGTTTGAAAGGTTTTGATTTGTTTTGTGAGTTTTTGTGTGTGTTTTTGATTGAGAGGATTTGGTTGATGAATGATTTGTTTTAGTGTGATAGAAGTTATATGTTATGTTTGATTGGGTGATTTTTGAAAATTTTCAAGAATGAATAACTGCCATTTGGAAGTTATAAAGTTTGTGATGAAAACTTTAGGGCCCGTTTCGTCCACATAATATTTTTGGTGGAATTGGAATCTGTCCAAGGAATTAGAATGTGAAGGAATTGGAATGTTAAGGATTTGGAATATGTAGGATTTTGAATTTGAAGGAATTGGAATTTGCAAAAGTAACGTGTGTTTGGTTGCAAAAAATGAGGTGGGAAAAAATAAATTATATTAAAATATTCAAAATTTTATTTTAATTTAAAATAATTTAAATCTTATTTTAATTTTAAATTAATAAAAATAATTATTTTAAAATATTATATAAACTAATATATTAGTAATATAAAACCTTATTATATTTTACATTATTTAATTAATAGTATTTTCATATAAAATATGATTTTTATTTAATATTAAATAAATGATTATTACTACATATAAGTAAATTATCATTAAAATTTTATTTATAATTTATTTAAAAAAATAATAATTTGTATTTATTTTAAATAAATAATACTTTTAATAAATAATATTTTTTATATATAATTATTAAATATATCTGAATAATAATAATAATAATAATAATAATAATAGTAATAATAATTGATTTTTGATGATGAAAATAACGAATTCCGTAGAATTGTAAACATTCTTCTCATATTGCTATGGAATGTTGAATTCCACATGTATGGGATTTTGAAAGATTTTCATTACATTTGGTTTATCAACCAAACGCATTAAGGAATGGAATTCAGATTCTGAATTGTTAGGAACATGAAAGTGTCGGTCACTTCCATATATAATTGTAGTTAGCTCGTTAAGTTAATTTTTGGAAACTTACTAGGGTAGTTAGCTAAAGCACATGGACAAACCCATGAAGGCCTAAGCCCATGTCCACATGTAAGTATTTATACACCTCTCCATGCCTTGGAGAGGTGGTTGGTTGTTTATTTTTCACACACTTATGCATTTCTATCTTATGTTAACTTTCTCTCTCTAAGTGTTCATCCAACCCACTCTCTCTCTAGAATCACCTCTCTTTCCCTCTCATCAAGTATGTTATTAGATTAGTCTTCAATTGGTATCAAGATCCATGGAGTGGTGTGTTTAGTTTTTGTGTTTATTTTTTTTGGTTCGTGTGTTCTTGCAAAAATCGTCCTTTTCTTATTTTTTTGTGTTTGAAGCTATAGTGTACACTAAAGGATCATTTACCTTGGTAAATTTGATCTAGTATCTTTATGATATAGGTGTACAAGCTTAGAATCAAGAAAAATATCATTTTTGGTCATCTTTGTGTTCGAAAACTTTATAAAGAACAAAATCTTGACTTTAAATTTTTTGGCTTAAAAACCTTAAAGTTTTCATTTTTCTTGTTCCTTTAGGGTTAGTAACACTAGTTGTACAAGAATTTTTGCAAAACAACAATAAAAAAAGTATCTTTCGTGTTTTTAAAGGTTTGAGTTTTGACACAGTGGCAACCGAACAACTCACTGCTAGCTTCAACCGAACAACTAACTGCTAGCTTCAACCGAACAACTCACTGCCAGCTTCAACCGAACAACTCACTGCTAGCTTCAACCGAACAACTAACTGCCAACTTCAACCGAACAACTAACTGCTAGTGTCAACCGAACAACTGGCTTCTAGTGTCAACCGAACAACTAGCTTCTAGTGTCAACCGAACAACTAGCTTCTAGTGTCAACCAAATAACTGGCTTCTAGTGTCAACCGAACAACTGGCTTCTAGTTATAATCAAACAACTGGCTTCTAGTCATAACCGAACAACCGGCTTCTAGTCATAACCGAACAACCGGCTTCTAGTGTCAACCGAACAACTAAAGTTAGTATCAACCGAAAAACTCAATTTTAAAATTATAGGGTTTATTTCTTTGACTTGTAAAATCCCGTGAAACATTAACTTGTTTTTCCCGGGTTTGTCAAGAATTGTAAAATCCTGTGTAGTTTTAAGCATTAAAACACTTACAAGACAACTTAATCAAACACAATTTCTTTCTACCACTGTTCGATCAAACAAGTAATCTTCTAACATACAAATTTCTCAATGACGACTCTTGCTAACAAAGCGATTCTTTCGGGTGCTGACAATCGTCCACCTATGTTAGAAAAAGATATGTACGACTCTTGGAAAAGCAGAATGGAGCTATACATGATGAATAGACAACATGGACGAATGCTCTTTGAATCTGTTGAAAATGGTCCACTCATACAATTGAGGAAAATGGAGTGACTAGACCAAAGAAACATTCTGAGTTATCTACTACGGAAGCAATTCAAGCTGATTGTGATATCAAGGCAACAAATATCATTCTCCAAGGATTACCACCAGAGGTCTATGCATTGGTTAGCAATCATAAAGTTGCCAAGGAACTTTGGGAAAGAATTCAACTTCTCATGCAAGGAACTTCATTGACGAAACATGAAAGAGAGTGTAAGCTTTATGATGAATTCGATAAGTTTGCTTATAAGAAGGGGGAAACACTACGTGATTTCTACTTGAGATTTTCGATGCTACTCAATGACATGAACATCTACAATATGAAACTAGAACAATTTCAAGTGAACACTAAGTTTTTTAATACTTTTCCTCTTGAGTGGAGAAAATTTATGACAGATATCAAACTGGTTTGGGATTTGCACACAACTAACATTGATCAGCTTCATGCTTACTTGGGACAACATGAATTTCATGCAAATGAAGTTTGTTTAATGCATGAATGCAACTCAGATCCGCTTGCTTTGGTTGCAACCCATCAAATAACCCAGTCTCCTTATCCAACTCATCAGCACTCATACCAAAATTCTCAATTTCAACCACATGGTTCACCTTATCAGTCTTAACAATACTCAAACAATCAATCATCAACACCTTTTTCAATCACTTATCCATCCAATGATTATCAATCATTAGTTTACCATAATGTTTATTCTCCACCATCATCCATCTCTCAATCAGAATATGCTCTCACAGTTAACCAACAACCTAAATTTCCCCAACTAGACTCAGGTCTAATTGTTCTAGTGTTCCAGAAAGGTGATGATCCCATTGATGCCATCAATTACATGATGTCTTTCTTGACTGCTGTTGTCACCTCCCGCTATCCTACCACCAATAACCAGCTGGGGAATTTGTCAAACCCTAGACAACAAGCTACCATTAATGATGGAAGAGTAACCTTACAACCAATTCAGGAGAGACAAACTTCTTTTGCTATGGGTACTACAAGGTCCTACACTCTAGGAGCGAGTGTAAGTAATTCTGCGAAACAAAGGACTATTATTTGTTACAACTGCAAAGGGGAAGGACACATGTCCAAATAGTGCACTAAACCAAAAAGGAAACGAGATGATTCATAGTTTAAGTATAAAATGTTGCTGGTTCAAGCTCAAGAAAATGGTCAAATTCTACATGAGGAAGAGATAGCATTTTTAGCAGATCCAAGAATTGCAGAAGGTCAAGCCACACAAACCGTCATTACTCATAATGCTGCTTATCAAGCCGATGATTTGGATGCATATGACTCTGATTGTGATGAACTCAACAATGCCAAAGTTGCTCTCATGGCGAATTTATCTCATTATGGTTCAGATGCTCTCGCTGAGGTACACAATCATGATAATGTGGATAACAATATGATTAATCAAGCTGTGTAGACGATGCCAACTTCTGAACAGTCGAATGTTGTGAACCATTCAGAGACCAAAATAACCAGTGATAGCAATATCATTTCTTATTCTTAGTATATGGTTGAATCACAATAGGCAGCTATTCAGAATTCTAACTCTTCTGCACAACAAGATGAACTGATATTATCTGTGATTGAACAACTAAAAACCCAAATAGTTAATTATACCAAGATAAATCTAGACAATAAAAGTGTCAATGATACTTTAACTGCTGAGCTTGAAAGATATAAGGACCAGGTTAAAGTTTTGAATGAAGGACAAAATGTTGATTTAAAGAGTAATGATAACGTTTCAGATTCAAGTGCACAGTCTGTAGAGATTGATCGTCTTAAACAAACTCTTTCTGAACATTTAAAAGTTAAGGAATCTTTAATGCAAACAATTACTCTTCTCAAAAATGATTTTAAGAAAGAAGAATCTAGGAACATTGATAGAGAGATTGCTTTAGAAAAGAGGATCAAACAGCTAGATAATATTATTTTTAAAAGAGATCAATCTGCACAAACTGTTCACACGTTGACAAAACCTCAGTTTTTTTATGATCATACCACTAAACAAGCTCTAGGTTTTCAAATTCATTTCTATCTGAAGAAAGCTCAGCAGATGGAACCAAAGCATTATGATGGCAATGTCATTAAGAATACTAGTGCTATTGTGATTTCTGACTCCGAAGAGACCCGCATGCTTGCTGAATAGAGTCGTTCAAAAATGATTTTAAAACAAAAGGATCCTATGATGTTAGAAAAGAAAGTTATTACTACACCATCAATTTATGCTATTCTTAACCAACTTTCTCAAGATTTTGAAACATGATTTGTTCCACAAACTAAATTATCTGCTAAACAAGCCTTTTGGTCTCAGAATTCTATGAATTCTTCAGATCCCACTCTTTCTTTTAGACCCACCAAAGTTGAGGTTCCAAAAGAACTTCCTAAAGTCAGCATGGTTAATACGAGTTTGAAGAAACTTAAATACCATCTTGCTGGTTTTGACGTGGTTGTCAAAGAAAGAACCATGGCCACAGCTATCACTGAAGGCTCGTGGGGGTTCGAACATACAAAAGCTTGTTTTAGGGATGAAATAATTCTATTTGTAAAAGCTTTGAAGGACTTGTTCAACACATTCGATCTATATTTGATTAATGAACTTTCTGAAGTCCAAAATGTCTTTCATCAAATGGAACAGGCCGTGGAACAACATCGTTTTGAGTCACAAACATTTAAAGTTAAGATGAATCAAGTTTTGAACGAAAATGAACGACTCTTGGATCAAGTCATTAACAAAGATATTGTGAACATAATTATGAATTCTTCTATGGATAATGCTTCTGTGAATGTGCATTAATGTGAAAACTGTCTCAAACTTGAGACTGAGCTTCTCAATAAAAAGGATTTCATTGAAAAAGAGACTTACGATAAATTGTTCAAAAGTTTTACCACTCTTAAAAAACATTGCATCTCTTTAGAAGTTGACACTCAACTTAATCAGGAAATTTTTCAAAGGGACAATTCTTTTTCAAATCAAAGTGCTCTAAGTTTTGATCAATATTTTAAATTTAATGAACTGAAAGCTCAGTCCCAAGAGAAAGACACAGTCATAAAGAAGTTGAAAGAGAGAATTAAATCTCTAAGTGAAAAAATGAATGAGGATAAGATTAAAAAGGACTTAGAGGAGATTGAAACAATAAATATTGAATTGGATCATAGGGTGTGAAAGCTTATTGCTGAGAATGAGCATTTGAAACAGACCTATAAGCAACTTTATGACTCTATTAAACCAACACATATTCGATCAAAAGAACAATGTGATGATTTAATTAATCAAGTCAATTTAAAGTCTGTGGAAATCTATGATTTAAATGCTAGTCTTCAAGAAAAAGTTTTGGTAATTACTACTCTCAAGGATGAATTAACGAAACTTAAAGGAAAAGTTTTAGCTGATAATGTTGTTTGCAAACACACTATTGATCCAGAAATGCTTAAGATTGATGTGGAATATTTGAACCCTAGATTGTTGAACAATAGGTCAGCTCACTCTGATTACCTTAAGCACACTCAAGAAGAAGCTGCGATTCTTAGGAAAATAGTGGAATAAGGAAATCACAAAATCCTCTAAATGAATCCTTAGACTCTGCTTGTAAGTATAGCAAACAAATTCAGGAGTTGCTTGTAATAGTCAAACAAACTTGCCCTAACATCAACAATTCATGTGATAAATTAGTAGCTGTGATCCCAACTAACAAGGACAAAAGAGTTAGATTCAATGAGCCTGTCACATCCTCAAGAAACACAAACACAGAAACAACTTCTTCATCAAACTTAGTTTCTAACAAACCTATGTTGTCTTCTATAGGAGTAAAAACGTCTATTAGTGCTAGCGGATCACAACCTTCAGGCAATACAAAGAAATATAAGATTCAGCGAACACCAAGTAGTACTCAAAAGAATAAAGTAGAAGCCCACTCTAGGACAGTTAAATCTAGTTTTTAAAATAAGAACAATGCTGTTGAACCTAAAGGAACTGCAAATGTGCATCATTCCAAGCTTAATGCGAATTCTGAACCTTTATGTGTTAAGTGTAATGGTTGCATGCTTTCTGGTAATCATGATTTGTGTGTTCTTGATTTTATCAATGATGTGAATGCTCGTACTAAATCTAAATATGTTAAGAAAAGTTCAAAGAGAAAAGTTTGGAAACCAATAGGAAAAGTGTTCACAAATATTGGATACACTTGGAGACCTACTGGTCGGACCTTCACTATAGTAGGAAATGGGTGCCCTTTAACTAAGATAACCACAACTACTGAAGTGCCCCTTAGGAAACCAACTGCTTTAGAAAGTGATACACCTAAGCGTGTGTAACATTTCTCATTTTCAGGTTATTTTCAACTTTAATAAATTCCATTATTTATTTTTAGAGTTTTACGCGTTCGC
>BQNB010070489.1:4544-33103 GCA_026074375.1 Tanacetum coccineum
TGTTGTTGAGGTGAAAGAGAGGGAGGGAAAGGGATAATGAACAGTAATTTGACCAATTTGTTTATAAATTAACTTGGACGGGTATTGAGATTGGGCTTTAATTTAGTATTTGGGCCAGGATATTGATTAATAGATATGGATTTTAGACTTTAAATAAAAGGCTTAAGGTTTTATAAGTATAACACTTAGTGGGCTGACTCAGTCAAATAAAATGGGTACGGGTTGGCCCATTAAGGATGTATACGCCTTTGGCTTCGGTTTTTCATGCTTTTTCCAATCTCGTGCTTGGTTTTGTCCGCTTTGCCTTTGTTTTTGTCCTTTTATTTAATATCCGTACATGCAAGACACAATTTACAATACAAACGAATACAATGTATTTTTCATGTATTATTGGTCATCATTGGTCTTTTTAGCTCGTTTTATTAGGTAAAAGGTATGTGTATTTAAGCACATACCACCTGCACGAGCAAAAGTTTATATAAATCCCCTTTATATGAAACCATGCCAATGCGTGCAATGCATGAAAAATATAGATGTAAGGTATAGTCATGGCAAAATTATATGTAATATAATTATGGAAAAGTACTATAATTAATACCCGTATACTTATCGATAGTAATTATATACGTAAGCTAGTAAAAACACGTAGGATCACATACTGGTATAGACCAGACCTAATATTCTACCTGGTTCTCTATAACCTTGGCTTTGATACCAATCTGTCACACCCCCAAACGAGGCCTGGACGGAAACACGTGTCTGAGGGCGTGACGTCATAATATACATCACACAAGATACAAAGAACGACCTCTAAGGGTATGTTTAGAAATCCAACATCGTTGCATTAAATAAAATAGTTAAAGTTTTACATAGGTTCATAGATAATATGCGGAAGCGAATACAAGTTTTAGAAATTGACAACGATGTTAAAACATATAATAATAGTTCTTGAAAATCAGTCTAATGCAAGGTGACCCCATAAAGCAAACAAAGACATCCATAGCTAAGCACCTGAGAAAAACATGCTAAAACGTTAACATAAAGTTGGTGAATTCATAGGTTTGAATTTGATATAAGAGTGGGCCATAATTTTTTGCAAAACGCATGTGAATATTATAACAAATACAATATCACATAAGAAGCATCTACGTTGCGCTAAGCTCATAATACCGAGGCTAAATGTAATGGGAGCATGCAAAATGCTAAATAAACTTGCCCAGATGGGTGCCAACATGGCGCTTCACTGTATCACTCGACATGGTATACGTCCGTTGATCATGTAAGAGCTACTTACATGAACGGGGATGATTAGTCCCAATAGATCTATTTACAACACTCGCGCTCACTTACCAATCCAACTGATCATAAGTAACTAACGGTTCATGATAACCCAGGCATACAAGTTTCAACATTTACTTAGGCAACACGTAAACAAGATTGGGAAAAACGTAAGCATTTGTGGCCAATGTTTAAAGAAAGCAATGTTTCTCACCCTAAATAGTAAAGCAAGTAGTAAAAACGTAGGGCTATTAACTCACCTTAGCATGATGAGCGAACGATAATCACGCGAATGAAAGATGATATAGAAATAAGCCGCGACAAAGATAAATAAGGCGTCTTAGGAAAACAGAAAGTATACTAAATATTGCACGAAACGCTTAATATAGAAATACATCCATGTGTGTTTGTGTTTTGGTTTTATTTATCAAAAATGACTTAGTGAAATTATAACGTTCTTCGTTGAATCCTGACATTTTTCTGAAAGTTACCATTTATAGAAAGTTTCCTTTTTAGGAAAGATTTTAGTTTCAAGACGTTAATACCGTCCTCTATATTTGTTAAGTTTCCATATTTTCAAAACTCACTAACTAGTCCTAATCGCTTAACTTCTATGTCCCGTTTTGCTAAAACATAATAAAAGTTACTATTTTTGGAATCCTACTTCATTTATCAATCCCGACATCATTTACATATTTTTATGACATTTCAAATGTTTTTAATCAATAACCTAATGTTTTTTTATGTTTCGCCAATGTTTAGAAAGTTCAAAAATGTCCAAAAGTGTCTAAAACCTCATTTTATTTTCCAAACAACACTACGTCAAAATGATTTTGCCAAAAAATATTTCAAGTTTCATTTGGCTATAACTTGGCCGTTTTATGTCCAATTTTAGTGTACAATATATGAAAAACTATATATTCAAAATGAGCCCTCTAAAAACTACCTTTACGCCTATGTAAAACATTCCTAAGTCGACCAAAACCTCAAAAAAATTCGGATCAGCAACTATATATTTCAAAAACGCTTTCAAAAATCACACCAAACTTCACAATAGTGCCTAATCTAGCCTAATATCCATTCACAACTAATCCACAACTAATCCACAATAAATCCACACCTAAAACTAACCTAATCCTTTCATTTCTATTATTGCAACTCACTTTTCAACTCACCTCACCAGGATCGCAAAGTCATAAACATATTACTTTCATTTTTATAAAAGATTACAAGATATTATTTTATTTCTTTTTATAAAAAGTGCCACAAACACATGGATTCTTAAGCATGAACGAGATTCATCAGAATGAAAGGAAATATCAAAGGAAAGATCAAGAAATGCTTACAAGAATGAAGAATAAGAAGCAATAACACAAGATCTATACCCAAAATCACTAGATCTTGAAAACCCACTAATAAAATTAGAAATCTAAACTTTTAGATCTTGAGAAAACCCTTAAATCAATGAACCAATACTTCAAACCACCTTAGAAAACCATAGAAATGAACCTAGTATACTTGGATTATGCAAGAAATCAAATATATAGAATCCCTAAAAGGGGTGTTTGTTGTCGTGAGCTGGAGAGAGGAGAAAGAGAGATGAAATTTTTTTGATGAGGCTATGAAGTGATAAATGACCTAATGTGTGTATAACATGGTATTTATAGGGAAAAATGTGGTCTAGGGTTCCTTGGTTTGTAGTATTAAGTGTCCAACACACACGAGAGTGTGTGTGTACTTTGTTCGACCGAAAACACCACCACAAGGACCATATGGTTCAATTTTGGGATCAAGGTTCAAGTATAACAAGTCTTGGTTCATGGTTTTGGTCAAATGGTGTACATGTGATCAAGTATCACATGCATAAGTCAAATGGGATTCCTTATGCATGAAGAGGACTTGCTCATATATCACTTTCTCATCTTACATGCACACATGGGTGGAATTTTCAAAATAAGATGCTATTTAATTAATTTCAAAGCTTATGGTTGTTTTGGTTTGGGTTTAGGCGTTCGAATTAATAAGGTGGGGGGACATGAACAAAATTTTTGACTTACGAATACGAGATGAACGATAACTAATGTTTACACAAAAAGATTTCGGGTTTTCAGAGTTCATTAGGTCAAAAACGCAAAAAACGCAAATTAAACGTTAAAATGTAAAAATAGGCATCGAAAGTGATCGTAAACTACGAAACACTTATAAAAATTAAAATAACTCATATAATATCTAAACTAATCAAAATCCAAATTCGGAACGCGTCCGATGATGTTTTTCAAATTTAAGCTGGTTAACTTCTCGGTAAACAGCCAGATTCAAACGTAACATATAAAAGTCAAAAATAATAATTGGAAAAGTTTAAAATATTGACCTGAAATATACTGGGTATGACATCCTTCCCTCGTTAAAAGAGCTTTATCCTCAAAGCTTAAGACGTAACTTTAGACGTAGGTGCAGGGTTAGCAAAAAGATGAGGATACTTTTTTTTCATTTGGTCCTCACTCTCCCAAGTAAACTCAGGACCTCGCCTTGAGTTCCAACGGACTTTCACAATTGGGATGTGGCTTTGCTTTAGTCGTTTAACTTCTCGATCCATAATTTTGACCGGTTCTTTAATGAAATTAAGCTTGGCATTAATCTGGATTTCATCCAACAGGATAGCTAGGGGTTCGTCGAAGAAACACTTCTTCAGATTGGAAATGTGAAAAGTACTATGAACCCGACTTAATTGCTCTAGGAGTTCAAGTCGATATGCAACTGTTCCTACTTTAGCAAGGATTTTAAAAGGTCCAATATAACGAGGATTTAGCTTCCCCCGTTTGCCAAAATGTATCACCCCTTTCCATGGCGATACCTTCAACATAACCTTATCTCTAGCTTGGAATTCCAATGGCTTACGTCTCCTATTGGTGTAGCTCTTTTTTTATCACGTGCCGCTTGAATACGCTTCTTGATTCGGATGATCTTTTCTGTGGTTTCATGCATAATCTCTAGGCCAATAAGCTGAGCATCTCCAACCTCAGCCCAATAGACAATCGATCAACACTTTCGGTCATACAATGCTTCAAACGGTGCAGCTTTGATACTCATATGGTAACGGTTGTTGTAGGAAAACTCCATCAAAGGTAGGTGTCTATCCAAACCTTTCCTAAAATCAATCACACAAGCACGTAGCATGTCCTCCAAGGTTTGGATAGTTCTCTCACTCTGACCATCCATCTGCGGATGATAAGCCGTACTCATATCCAATTGAGTACCTAGAGCTTTGTTTAGCGATTGTCATAAATGAGATGTAAATTTACTATCTCGATCAGAAATAATCGAAACTTGCACACCATGTCTTGAGACTATTTCCTTTAAGTATCGTATCATCAACTTTTCCATCGAGTCAGTTTCCTTCATTGGTAAGAAATGAGCAGACTTAGTCAGTCGGTCAATAATTACCCAAATTACATCTTGACCAGCCGACGTTTTTGGCAACTTAGTAACGAAATCCGTTGTAATGTTCTCTCACTTCCATACTGGGATCACAGGTTGAACCAATAAACCGGATGGTTTTGGCATTCGAACTTGACTCTGGCACAGGTCAGATACTTACTGACGTAGGTGGCAATCTCAGCTTTCATGTTTGGCCACCAATATAACATCTGCAAGTCTTCGTACATCTTATCTTATCCAGGATGGATCGAATACTTAGACTTATGCGACTGGTGCATAATCAGAGTTCTCAAGTCTCCAAAACAGGGTATCTAACTTCTATTCCTCAAACATAACGTTCCATCCGCACGGGGCTCCAGATTCTTAATCATACCTCCTAAATATTCAGCTCCATAATTCTCTTCATTTCTTGCCTCAACCTGAGCGTTTAAAATTTACACGGGAAGGTTCAGACCAGTCGTCAAAACCAAGGCTCGAACTCATAGTGGCTTAATCCGTTCCTTTCGTCTCAAGGCATCTGCCACCACTTTCGTCTTTCCCGGATGATAACGAATTTCACAGTCGTAGTCACTCAACAATTACAACCATCTACATTGTCTCATGTTCAACTCTTTCTAATCAAGAATATGTTGCAAGCTCTTATGATCAGTGAATACAACACACTTTGTGCCATACAAATAATGTCTCCACATTTTGAGAGCAAACACCACATCTCCTAATTCTAAGTCATGTGTAGTGTAATTCTTCTTGTGAATCTTGAGTTGGCATGATGCGTAGGCTATGACTTTCTCCCTTTGCATCAGAACTATGCCCAACCCCTTGCGAGAAGCATCACAGTAAACCATGAAGTTTTCACTACCTTCGGGTAACGATAAGATCAGTGCACTACACAATTTATGCTTCAACAGTTGAAATGCAGCTTCTGCCTTTTCACTCCAATCAAACTTTACTTTCTTTTGAGTCTACTTCATTATAGGTTTGGCAATATTTGAGAAACCTTCGATAAATTGTCAGTAATAGCCGGCAAGACCTAAAAATTGATGAATTTCTGTCGGAGTCTTGGGCGATGCCCAATCCTTGATTGACTCAATCATAGCAGGGTCTGCATAAATGACTTCACTTTCAATCATGTGACCGAGAAATTGTACATTTGAAAGCCAAAATTCACACTTTGAAAACTTGGCGTATAATTCTTCCTTCTTAAGTAACTCCAAAATTAACTTAAGATGTCCTGTATGCTCTTCCTTGCTCTTGGAGTAGATCAAGATGTCATCAGTGAAAACAATCATGAACTTGTCTAAGTATGGTTTTCACACCCGATTCATCAAGTCCATGAATACTGGGTGTGTTTGTCAGTCCAAAAGGCATTACTTGGAACTTGTAGTGGCCATAGCGAGTCCTAAACACCGTCTTTGGAATGTCCTCCTCACGAACTCTGAGTTGGTGATAACCAGACCTCAAGCCGATCTTCGAGTAAACACTTGATCCTTGCAATTGATCATATAAGTCATCGATTCTCGGAAGCGGATATCGATTCTTCACAGTCAGCTTGTTCAGTTCACGGTAATCGATACACATCTGAAAAGATCTATCTTTATTTTTGACAAACAAGACTGGGGCTCCCCAGGGTGAGGAACTTGGTCTTATAAACCCTTTGTTAGAAAGTTCTTGTAGTTGGGTGGACAGTTCTTGCAATCCATACGGTGCTAATATATATGGGGCTCGTGCCACAAGTGTAGCACCTAGGACCAAGTTGATTTGGAATTCGACTTGTCGCATTAGTGGTAATCCAGGAAAGTCTTCTAGAAAGACCTTCGAAAAGTCCCGTACCGTCGGCACATCCTCAAGTCTCTTCTCCTCTGACTTGTCTTCGGTTTTCTTCTTCATAATTTATGCTAGAAAAATTAGGCAACCTCTCTTAATATATTTCTGAGTTTCAGTGCACGATATAATGCTCAACTTCGACTTCCTTCCATTGTCACTACTATCACCTTGGACTCTCAAAACTTCATCTCCATAGGGAATCCGTACAATCTTTTCATCACACACGATCATCGCATGATGGTTCGCTAACCAAGCCATGCTGATGATTACGTCAAAACTACCAAGTTCTACTGTCATTAGGTCAACATTTAATAGGTGACCTAGCAATCCTAACGTACAACCTCTAAGTATGGTATTGGTTTCAGAGATTCTTCCTTCGGCTAATTAGACAGCATAGCTAATGTCTAAAGTATCGAGGATTACATCAAGCAAGGTACTAAAAGTAGTCGACATGAAACTTTGATCGGCACCCAAATCAAATAATACAGAAGCATAATAGTTGTTGAGAAGAAACGTACCCGTGACAACGTTTGAACCAAGGTTAGCGTCTCCTCCATCTAGCACATATGCTTTTCCTCTTGCTTCATCAATCCTATTCTTGTTTCCAGTTTTGTTTCCACTTTTCTGATTCTTTAACTTGGGATACTCACTCTTGTAGTAGCCCTGCCTCCCACACACAAAACAAGTAGGAACCCTTTGATTCACTACTGAGCTCTCTGAGTAGCTGGGACAACAACTGCATTCATACAATCCTAGTTATATGCC
Source organism: Tanacetum coccineum (assembly GCA_026074375.1). NCBI lineage: Eukaryota > Viridiplantae > Streptophyta > Magnoliopsida > Asterales > Asteraceae > Tanacetum > Tanacetum coccineum. The sequence goes on from BQNB010070489.1 coordinate 11,850, forward strand.
CGACCTTGTTACACTTCACAGTGCATGGTCTTTCGTGATGTAGCTTACATTTGTTGCATTAAGGCAAAGGCCCAGCATATACCCTTTTCTCATTGTGACCAGCCGTATAGGCCCTTGCCACATTTTGACCTCTAACATTTTGTCTTTTGAATGGTGGTTGCTGCCCATGATTGTCTCTCTGGTTGGCCTTCAACCTTTTCTTGTTTTCAGCATTTTTCATAGCATAACCATTCAACTTTTGATCCATTAAATTGTTGGCAATACGAACAACATCTTAGAGTTTTGTAGGTTCAGCAGCAGTTACATTCCCCTAGATGTTATCCGGGAGACCACCAATGAATTTCTCAACCCAATCCTCCTCCTCGGGGACCATCTTAGTGCACATCATAGTCAACTCTTGAAATCTCTAAGTATACGCAGCCAAATCATTGTTCTTCATGGTCAAATTCCACAGCTCAGATTCTATCTTTTGAATTTCATTTCTTGGGCAATACACTTCAGCCATTAACTTCATGAGCTCTCTCCATGACATGGCAAATGCAGCATCAGTTCCAACGGTTCTCTTATGTGAGTTCCACCAAGTTAGAGCACTGTTCAACAAGGTGCAAGTACCATACTTAACTTGATATTTCTCTAGACAACTGCTGATATAGAACACTGTTTCCATCTTCTCAAACCACCTTATCAACCCGACAACTCCTTCCGTTCCCTTGAAGTTGAGTGGTTGACACTTCATGAAGTCTTGGTATGTACACTCTCGTGCAATAGTCCTAGTACCTCTATCATTCTCATTTGGATTTCCATTTCTACCATTTCCATTTCCACCATTTCCATTATCGCCGTTACTATCGTTTTGGCTTTGACTTTTAGCCTCGAGAGCATTGGTAGCACAGGTTGCCTAGCCAACGCTTCTTCCACCCGTCGGTTAACAAGTTCTTCGATTGCCTCCGGGGTCATACCAGAATGAGTGATAGTCATTGTTCTACCTCACAAGACATAGCACACGATGAGATTCGATATGAGATATAGCTACTATAAATGGTAAATAAGGTTTATAAAGGAAAATACAATAGAACATGTTTTGCCAGAACAAGTAAATAACAATAAAGACGAACACGCGAGAGAATCAAAACAAGCTTTTCATATCATATATAAAAGCATCAGTTGGTTACAATCATCCCATAATGGATACATGATTTACGATTATTTTATTTTCTACTACTAACATCTAGACCTAACCATCAGTCTAATGTCCTAGATAACCATGGTACTATCAAACTAATGGCGAAATCCTAAACGTCTCTCAACAAGTGACTCCAACCTCCTAAGTCTTCTCCGAGTATCAACACGATCCCTGCGAACTTGATGAAACTCCTCCTGAGAAAGTGCCATGTGACAACGAAGACTGTCGACATGATCTCTTTCAATACATAACAAGGTTCGAACCCTCAGGTTCTCCTGTCCTAGACTCCTAACTCTATCAGCTAAACCAGCTCTCTCTCTCTCTACTAGCCTCCAAATTACCAGCCTCTAACTATCTCTGAGCAGTCTCAAACTCCGTAATCCTATCAAGAGGAACCTCAGACATGTAATGTGATATATCATAAAGAGTACCCTCAAGATCATGAGCATCTCCTCCAGTAGGCTCAAAAATATCACCAGCAGCCAAGGGATCTACCGCGATCTCCATCGTGCCTCCCTCACTGGCCTCTGCCTCAATCTCCTCCTCATCCTCCCTAATATCACTAGTAGCAACCTCAACACCCAAATCTATACCATCCTCGATCTGAGCTCCAACTCCCTCACTAATACCTAAATCTGCAATAGTCTCTGCATCAGCTGTACCCATCTCCATATGCTCCTCTCCACTAACCTCAGATGGGTATGAATCTCTGAACCTCTTGTGAGGCGGAAGATCAACAAGAGCAGGGGCTATCGACCTCGAAACAGGAGTAGATAATGGTACCAAAGTAGTAAGGGATCTGCATCTCTTACGAGATGGTCCAGCAGAAGGTGAAGATGAATCCAATGACCTCTCAGAAGATGAATCCGGGGATGACTCTGATGTCGTAGGTGGGTAAAAAGTAGACAATGATGCAGACCTCCAATGCATAAAAGCCTCACTACATCATGGAGTCCTAACCAGGGGATAAACTAATCTAGGCGATGCAAGTCTAGTCGATGGTCTTGAATGAGACTGACCTGACGAATGAACTGATGATGAATCTGATAATGAATCTAAAGATGAACCTGAAGAAATATCTGATGAAGAGTCTGAAGATGAACTAGAAGAAGATAAGTCTAAAGTAAAATCTAGTGAAGAGTGACAATCCGAAGAACGATGAGGTACACGTCTCCACGCAATTCTACGAGCATCTTAAGTTCCAACTCTCTTACTCGCAGTCAAAAACTTACGCGGCCCATTGAGGTGGGTGCGGTAAGGTCGACCGAAGGGAATAGCCTCACCGGGTCGGACAAGAATCGATGGCCGTCGATGAATCCCGAGTGGGGGCAACAACAAGTGCAAGTGGAAACTCAGATGATGGTACTATAGGCAAGGAATCCTCTGATGGATCAGAATCAGAAGAAGATGAATAATCCACCAAATCAAGCACTTCGATAGGTGAGATGACAGAAACTTCTCCAACCACTGGTTCAACTATCGGATCAGCAGGTGCAATAGGAACCTCAGGGATAACTGGGATAATAGCAGGAATAGTGCCAAATAGAATCACTCGTGGGGCATGATAACCCACACTCTCATCAGACGAATCTGACGAAATAGAAATAATAGGAGCTGCCATGACCTGCACAAGCAAGAGTTTATATAAATCCCCTTTATATCAAACCATGCAAGGTGCATGTAATGCAGAAGAAAGTAAAGATGGTGTAAATATAATCATGGCAAAATTAATCTTATTATAATTATAAAAGTGTATTATAATAAATACTCGCATACTTATCAATAGTACTTATATACGTAAGCATGTAAACACGTAGGATCACATACTGGTTATAGACTAGACCTAAATATACTACCTGGTTCTCTATAACCTTGGCTCTAGATACTAATCTGTCACACCCTCAAATGGGGCCTGGACGGAAACACATATCCGGGGGCGTGACGTCATAATATACATCACATAAGATACAAAGAACGACCTCTAAGGGTACGTTTAGAAATCCAACATCGTTGCATTAAATAAAATAGTTAAAGTTTTACATAGGTTTAAAGATAATATGTGGAAGCGAATAAAAGGTTTTAAAGTTTGACAACGATGTAAGCATAGATATTAATAAGTCTTAAAAATCGGTGCAAAGCAAGGCAACACCATAAAGCAAGCAAGACATCCATAGCTAAGCACCTGAGAAAAACATGCTAAAACGTCAACATAAAGTTGGTGAATTCATAGGTTTAAATTTGATATAAGAGTGGACCACACATTTTGCAAAACGCATGTGACTATTATAACAGGCACAATATCACATAAAAAGGCATCTACGTTGCGCTAAGCTTGTGATATCGAGGCTAAATTTAATGGGAGCGTGCAAAATGCTAAATAAACTTGCCCTGACGGGTGCCAACATGGCGCTTCACCATATCACTCGACATGGTATACGTCCGTTGATCATGTAAGAGCTACTTACACGGACGGGGATGATTAGTCCCAATAGATCTATTTACAACACTCGCGCTCACTTACCAATCCAACTGATCATAAGTAACTAACGGTTCATGATAACTCGGGCATACAAGTTTCAACATTTACTTAGGCAACACGTAAACAAGATTGGGAAAAACGTAAAGCATTTGTGTCCAATGTTTAAAAGCAAGCAATGTTTCTCACCCCAAATAGTAAAGCAAGTAGTAAAAACGTGGGGCTATGAACTCACCTTAGCAAGATGAGCGAACGGTAAATCACGTAAATGAAAGATGATATAGAAATCTAGCCGCGACCTAGATAAATAACGCGTCTTAGGAAAACAGAAAGTATACTAAATATTGCACGAAATGCTTAATATAGAAATACATCCATGTGTGTTTGTGTTTTGGTTTTATTTATCAAAAACGACTTAGTGAAATTATAACGTTCTTCGTTGAATCCCGACATTTTTCCAAAAGTTACCATTTTCAAAAGTTTTCCTTTTAGGAAAGATTTTAGTTTCAAGACGTTAATACCGTCCTCTATATTTGTTAAGTTTCCATATTTTCAAAATGCACTAACTAGTCCTAATCGCTTAATTTCTATGTCTGTTTCGCTAAAACATAATAAAAGTTACTATTTTGGAATACTGCCTCATTAATCAATCTCGGTATCATTTACATATTTTATGACATTTCAAATGTTTCTAATCAATAACTTAATGTTTTTATATGTTTCACCAACGTTTAGAAAGTCCAAAAATGTCCAAAAGTATCTAAAAATCTCATTTAATTTCTCTCAAAACAGCACTGTGCGTCAAAAATGTTTTGGCCGAAAAATGTTTCAAGTTTCATTTGGCTATAACTTGGCCGTTTTAAGTCCAATTTTAGTGTACAATATATGAAAAACTATCTATTTGAAACGATCTCTCCAAAAACTACCTTTACACCTATTGGAAACATTCCTAAGTCGACCAAAACCTCAAAACAATTTTAGATCAGCAACAATGTATTTTACAAACGCTTTCAAAAATCACACCAAACTTCACAATAGTGTCTATTCTAGCCTAATCTCCATTCACAACTAATCCACAACAAAACCATACCTAAAACTAACCTAATCCCTTCATCTCTATTGTTACAACTCACTTTTCAACTCACCTCACCAAGATCGCAAAGTCATAAACATATTACTTTCATTTTTATAAAAGATTACAAGATATTATTTCTTTTTTATAAAAAGTGCCACAAACACATGGATTCTTAAGCATGAACAAGATTCATAAGAATGAAAGAAAATATCAAAGGAAAGATCAAGAAATGCTTACAAGAATGAAAAACAAGAAGCAATAACACAAGATCTATATCTAAAATCACTAGATCTTGAAAACCCACTAATAAAATTAGAAACCTAAACTTTTAGATCTTGAGAAAACCCTTAAATCAATGAACCAATACTTCAAACCACCTTAGAAAACCATAGAAATGAACCTAGTATACTTGGATTATGCAAGAAATCAAATATATAGAATCCCTAAAAGGGGTGTTTGTTGCCGTGAGCTGGAGAGGGAGAAAGAGAGATGAAATTTTTTTGGTGAGGCTATGAAGTGATAAATGACCTAATGTGTGTATAACATGGTATTTATAGGGAAAAATGTGGTCTAGGGTTCCTTGGTTTGTAGTATTAAGTGTCCAACACACACGAGAGTGTGTGTGTGCTTTGTTCGACCGAAAACACCACCACAAGGACCATATGGTTCAATTTTGGGATCAAGGTTCAAGTATAACAAGTCTTGGTTCATGGTTTTGGTCAAATGGTGTACATGTGATCAAGTATCACATGCATAAGTCAAATGGGATTCCTTATGCATGAAGAGGACTTGCTCATATATCACTTTCTTATCTTACATGCACACATGGGTGGAATTTTTAAAATAAGATGCCATTTAATTAATTTTAAAGCTTATGGTTTTTTTGGTTTGGGTTTAGGCGTCCGAATTTAAAAGGGGGGAACATGAACGAAATTTTTGACTTACGAATACGAGATGAACGATAACTAAAGTTTACATGAAAAGATTTTGGGTTTCCAAGGTTTCGTTAGGTCAAAAACGCAAATTAAACGTTAAAATGTAATAATAGTTATCGAAAGTGATCATAAACTACGAAACACTTAGAAAAGATAAAATAACTCATATGATATCTAAACTAATCAAAATTCAAAGTCGAAACGCGTCCGATGACGTTTTTTAGATTTACGCGGGTTAACTTCTTGGTAAACTGCCAGATTCAAATGTAATGTATAAAAGTCAAATATAATGATCGGAAAAGTTTAAAATATTGACCTTAAATTTACGGGGTATGACAATGACCCACTCCATTCGTTTTTCCATATAATAGGCAAGGTTGAACTTTTCAGAGTGTACAACACAATAAAGCATGTAACAAAGACATGCGGGAACATGGTCCCGATTACCCCCCAGACAGAAAACGTTTTCTAGGATAATTTCTTTCAAAGGCTTCAAGGTTGGCACAATTTCATGAGTGAGAATTTGATATTTATGAACATCAATTTCTTCCTCATGACAGATGCGACGGACTTGACCTTCTCGATCAATTTGAATAGACAAAATGATGTCATCAGGAGAAGGAGGGTTGGTTTGATATGGACCATCCGTAGGGACACCATATGCCAACTCGTCAAGTGACCACTTGTCAGTAAAGACGCAAGTACCTTCACAAGATATGTTAAGATTTTGATCAAATTCTTCAAGAGAGTAAGAAAAGAATTGATTTTGAATCATAAATTCAATAAACATTTAGCCTTCGTCGGAATAGTTTATTTGATATTGACTATAAAACTCAAGTATGAAACGAGGACAAATTTGGTCATTAATTTCAAAGAGACACTCAAACTCAACAAAATGAAACAAAGACTGAACATAGTTTAGATCCGCAAAGTTTTTAAAACCACCCGACCCTCATGAATGTAGCAACTTTCAAGGTTTCTTAGTTTTTCTTTTATAGGTGAACAGTATTCATGTGATATCATTAGAATATAGTGTCTTGTATTTTTGTGATCTTCGGATGATTTGCGAAGCATGATTACCTAAAAAGAATGAAGTCACATTTTATTGCCATTTACTTATATTTTATGAGCATTGTTTCTAGTGTGTGCCTAAATGTGACAAATGTGGAGTAATGATTAACTCGACCTAAAATTAAAATCCTAAGAGTTAATCTAAACGCTCCTTAGTTTGATTTTGCTCATCCAAACATGTCGAAAAAATATACATGAATTATGTATCTTGACCTTTGTTTATGAGATCATTGTACATGTGCTTAAAAACGTTTTTGGGTTGTATTAATAATGCATAACAACAATTTTATTTGGTTCCTAAAGTGAGAGATTTGAAAATAAAATTGGGGTTTTTGTTCGAAATTAATTTTTCAACAAACTTACTAATGAATGCAAATCCTATGTCTACAGGAAGCATTGATGCGGATTTTATTTTAAAATATATTTTTACCAAGTTTTAAATTTTTAAAACTCGATCTACTTGACAACGCACTAACGGGCAGAGAACCCGATCGTGGGTAGTATAGAATGGTAAATCCAAGGTCGTCCCAAGAGCTAAGTTGTAATTAGTTTTAATTTGAAATGTCACATTTATAAAATGGTTTGATTTGAATTGAAAGGAATTAAAAATAACAATAAAATTAAATATTGAAAATAAAAGAGTTGGAGATATCAGGAGAGAAAATGTGCTAACCTAGTTACTTCATTACTATTATTATGAAAACATTTTCCTATGCAATGTTAAACTATGGTTTCATTAGTAGTTTCTAAGGTCGGTAGACTTGAATATGCATATATAGTCTATCCTATATTTCTCGCGATTCTGAATCAGTCCCAGATCGTCTGGGAGGTAGGTTATCCAAGTTGTAGTGATTAATCCCAACTATTCCCAAAACTTATCTAATAACCTATGCAGATTATTAACCCTCTCTAAAAGAGTTCCTGTGCTTTTTAAGTATATTGAGTAATAAGTGTGGTGACCGGTTAGTTCCTATACTAGGTAAGGAGTTAGTGATCCTCCCTAGTACCCGATGGATCCTATATTGACTAGATAATCTAATAATGGGGCAAGTCATGTCCAAACCACCCGTACTACCAAAACCCAGTGTTATATGATAGTCAAGGAATATCTAACGAAACCATAATCTAATAGGAAACAATCATAACAGAAGTAACTACATAACTAGGCAAGCACTTTAAGTGCTTAGCCGCTCATGGTAACGGAAACATAGCAAGAAATAAAAGTAATCATAGATTGAAAGCTCATAATTCTTACAAGATTCATTTTTGAACGATTAAATACAAGAGGTAAGTAAAGTGTGATCTCCCTTGGACTCCAGGTGGAATTCTTCGAAGGTTGGAAGCCTTTGTTGCCTCTCTAATTGGCTGTGGAAGAAGTGATGTCGGAATAGCTTGAATGAGGCCTCTATTTATAGGTATCGAACCTGTTACGGTGTAACTAATAAAGGTGTTACGCCATAACCTTCTTACACGGCATTCCATATTTAAGCAGTTGTTACGGCGTAACCAGATATGGTGTTACGCCGTAACCTTCAAATAATGTCCATAAGTACGTGATCTTCCTTTTATATTTGTAGATCTCCATGGTTACGGCATAACCATGTAAAGTGTTACGCCGTAACCCTATCTATGGTAAGATTTACTTCCAAATTCATGTTTACGATGTAACTAGATATGGTGTTACGCCGTAAAGTTATCCTTGATCTTCGTACTTGCTTAATATATGTTACGGCGTAACCATATTTGGTGTTGCTCCGTAATATTCTTCAAATATTTACACTTTGAGTCCTTTTTTCCTTATTTCTTGTCATTTTCTTGCATTTTACCTAAAAACTACAAAATGATAGAAAATATCTCGTTTTCGAGTGTTAGTGAAACATTTGCATGTAATATAGGGGGTATTTTGCCACCAAAAAGTATTAAATATTTGATGTTATCAAATATCCCCCCACTTGACTTCTGTTTGGCCTCAAGTAGAACCTGTTAGACCATTTCATAAAAAGATTTCTCGAGAATAACTTCAAGAAATAAATTTATAAAACACTTAAAACTGTGGAAAGAGTTGAGCTAAACTAGTTCTTCCAACAACGAATGGGGACATTTTATGTTTAGAATCTAATAATCAGAGACTTAAGGGTATTGAAATATGGTCCAACACTTAATCTTTTAGAAAATGTCTCAAACCTAACATGTTTTAACTATGCCAAACAATTTTTGCATTTTTTACATGCTTCAATCATCTGTGTTTTAGCTTTGCTCGCATTTGCAAAGATCACAGCTGTGTCGCCAATCGCTTGCCAAAGACACCTATCCTCATCAACTTGTGTCATTACTTCTGCTTAGATTTATTTGATGATATATAGAAGAGATCATTTCCGCAGAATTGCGTGTATTGATCATTTTTGAGAGAGAAGTTATAAAAAATGAGGATTTCTTGTGGATGGTTTAATGTGATGAATTAAGTTGAATACGTAAAAATCACATTTTATTATTTTAGAATAAAGTTTTTTTAGAAAACGATAATATAACGGAAACTATTTTTGAATACGGGCAATTTGAGTGAAAAGCCAAAAACCGACCCACGAAATATAGATGTTTTCTAGACCTTAATTCTTAATATTTAGGACTCTTTTTGTAAACTTAATAAATTATGATAAATGATATAAATATATACATTTATAAATATTTATTTATAAATTGGTGCCGCTTTACATCCACGCGTTAACAAAATGCCATGACTCGCCATGGCTCCTAAGGCGTGAAACTTAGCCACGCCTCACGCTATTTATAAACTTGCTAATATCTTATCTTTCTTGAGTCTTGACCAAATAATAGCCTTTTGTTTTAGTTCCACGGTTATTCATTCAAAAGCACGTCAGACTAAAATTATATACAATATGGTGTTTGCAATCATTTCATATAAATTACAAAGATTTACTATTATACAGTTCATAAAGTACAAGCTCAATAGCGTCTGCTCAAATACAATCCATTCAAACAGAGCTTCAAGTATTATACTTCTTTGAGTTTTAGAGGTGAAGACACGCGTAACAAATTTGTTTGCCATCTTTATCATGCTCTGAAGGTGAAAGGCATTGAAACATACAAGGATGATGAGAAGATATAAAAAGGGAAAATGATCCACGAGCAACTAATCAAATCCATCGAAGACTCAAGATTCTACATAATTGTTTTCTCTAAAATTATGCTTCTTCATCTTGGTGCTTAGAGTGACTTGTCAAGACTATAGAGTGCCAGAAAAGAGCGAGCATAACTGCTGCTTACCCCGTGTTCCACGATGTGGAGCCCACCGAAGTACGAAAACAAAGTGGGCCAGTTAGAAAGGCCTTTGCCAAAAATACAAAGAAAGAGGCTAATCAGAAATGGAGAGATGCTATGAAAGAACCATCATCTGCAGGGATGGACTAATCCGAGACCTGCTAAAGGGAAATTTACATACTTCCCTCGGTATGTGTAATTATTATTTCATTTTGTATGTTCTAATACCTTAAATATCATTTAATGTTACACACTGCGGATGAAATTTAAATTGGATCCAAATAATTAGTGTGATCAATAAATTCCAAGAAGTTACGTCCGATTAGTTCGGAGTATGATGGCACGACTAGTAAGCATGAGATAGCGAATTAAAAAGGTTACTAACATCTTTGAAAAACCTGTACGAAGACGTTCGTGTTATTGAGTAATCAATGGGATGGAGAGGTGGGGTAACGCGATAACATTAGCCAGGGCCTTTTATTATGTTTATATATCAGTGATCGTGTAAGGAAAAAAACTTTGTTGAAAACGTTGAGGAAGTTTCGAAAACCTCTTTGTCCGGGTTGATTTTATGTTGCATGAAACAAGTAACTATCAGATTTTTCAATGATCAATGCATTACCAGTAAAGTAGTGTGCTGATGGTAAAAATGATGCGTAGTAAGAAAAGGTTCTATGTTTGGTTCTAGATGATGTGAACATATAGACCATCTTGAGGTGTTATCTGGTAACTAACTGGATTAAGTCGGAAAGTTAACGATTAACATTATACCACCAGAGATAAACAAGTGCTAGTATCACACGGAGTGAGCTTGATTCGTAATGTCAATCTGTTATCGGATAAGGAAGTACTTTGTCTATTCAGTAGATATACATTTGGGAGAGAGATTCCAATTCAAGGGTACGAACAACTATCAAGACAAGTTGTACGTTATGCCGCTGGTCTACCCTTAACGATAAGAGTTTTGGGCTCGTTTCAAACACTTGGATTTTCTCGTTTCCTTTCAGCTCACCATTCACTAACCTGCAACATCTAAGGAAGATTTCATGTAAACATTCTCTAGATCATCAAAGCTTATTTCTATAGGAGCGGTGGTTTGGCCAAACATGAGAGTTTTTCAAGAAGAAGCAATTGTAGTTTAAACTTCTTAAGAAAGCTTACACTTGAAGGCAGTATACTAGAAGTGGCCAAGGACCTTCACCGCTTAGAATGTCTAGAGGAGCTAGCTGTATTGAATACAGAAATCACACATGTTCCATATAGTGTTTGTAGGTTGAACACCGTGAAAAACTCATAAACTAGCAAGAATGTTCAGCATCTGATGAGTTTAACTAAGTAATTTAGGTCCAATTAAAAATCTCTAAAGGAGCTAAGCAAGCCAATAAAAAGCTTAACAACTTCCCGGTTAAGTAATTGTCTGTTGAAAACAACAAAATCACTCAAATAGAATCTCTGTGACCAAGATCTTAAGAGGTTACCCCCGTATATTGGCGCGCTAGAATCTCTAGAGGAGCTAATATTGTTATCTACAGGGATTGAAAGTCTTTCATATAGCGTTTGTAGCTTGAAACAACTGAAATTTCTCAAACTCCAAGACTGTCAGCATCTTACGGAGTTACCCGAGGATTTTGGCCAATTAGACTCTCTAGAGGAGCAAATATGGCCAAGATAAAGATTTAAACTTTTAAATAGGTGTTAGAATGTTTAAACAGACTAAAATCACTCAACTAGAATCACACGCATGGAAGTCTTCCAAAACAGCATACTGATGAAATGAAAAGCCTAAAATATTTTCATTGCTTCAATTAAAGGTCAGCTAATTATGTGGTCAAAGAAACTCTGAGTTATGATGCTTAACATCGGCGTTTAATAGTACCTTCCGATAATGGTGAATATGGAACGTCTGACTACAACGGTTGTTTGTCCTCTGTAAACAACTATCTCAACAGAGTACAGACAAAAGCCTTTAATAACAAATAAATTATAATCAATATATATAAAAAAATAATAATAGGTAATACTATCAATAATAGTTACAGTAATAGTATTAACCGAAGTATCGGTCTCTCACGTCCCTGTTACCTAACACAAAGTTCAAAACCTGGAGAAACCCGGGACGATCTTCCCTGACCGAGGCGTAAATGGAAAATCAGTTAGGGCTTGGATTTTCGTGCTTAGAATAATCATTCCAGTTTTGGTTATGGTTTTAGAATTAATTTTATGTTAAAAATTAAACTAATATTAATTCAAAGATTTAAAAACTAACAAGATTAAAACAAAAATTGATCTAAAAGGATATAAAATGACAAATATGCTTGCTAAGTGACGGTGAAATGTTCCTTAAGTGCGGGCTTAAGGTTTAACAGAATTAAAATCCTAGAAAACAAGTTTCAAGAAATTAAATGACATAAGTAAAGTAACATGATTTTTAAAATAAATGACAAGTAATTTAAATTGCATTAAAAGTAAATGACGGTATGTAAAGTTAGAAAATACTAATGACATTAATTTTTTAAAACCTTATAAAACCGCGGACTTAAATTCCAAATCAGCCAATTTCACTTAACCAAGCCCTTAATTAAACAACTCATCGCTCCTCATAATGATCAAATAAGCAAAGCAAAAATTTTTATACAAAAACCCCAAGCTAACGCTAATTAAATTGAAAAAGGATAGAAAATAGTAACCGTAATTGAAGACCCCGCAATTAAACGCATACCACCCGATGTTAATTTAATAAAACAAATAATCACATTCGGTCTATGCAAAAAAAAAACCCGTAATCACCACGCATCAATGAGTAAACCTTACCATAAGCAACAATAAAACAAACAAACTGTTACTCAAAGAAGTTATAATTAATATTGCAAATCATAGAATCTGCTTGCTCAAAACATTCGCCCCAATCCAAATTCTACAAACCAACACAGGTCTAATCAAGTCCAACAAAGGCCCAAACCAAATAGATCTAAATCAAAACCACAAAAGCCCAATCTTATTGAAACTAATGCTACACGAGTTATGCAATAAAAAAATAACCGAATGAAATAAGTACTAATCAACTAAATAAGCTCTCGAAAATTTAATTAAAGTAGATAAGGCTTGATAATAGAGCCGAGCTTAAAAAATCCGCACCCACACTGTCACGTTCAAATCGAGCCAAGATAACTAAGGAAATAAGCAAATCGAACAAAAGCGAACAGAAAATAAAAAGAAATAAAATAAGCCAAGGCTTATTCGGTCTAGTATAAGAAAAAACTATGAATCAATAAACAAGAACCAACTTATTCAATTTAAGCTAAGGACGAGCTTATTTATAGAGCATTATTTGACCGCGCTTATAGAGTGATATAAGTAAACAAATCTGAATCACTATGGCATAGCTTATTTGATTTACCACTTTATTTGCAATACTCAGCGAATAAGTCAAGAAATTAAGTTTGAGGAGTTAGCTTAAATATGAAAATAAGCTTGGGAGAGAAATGAAGATAACGAGTCCACGAGTAATAATCAAACATCAACTTAGCTTATAAACCAATAACTAAGTTTTATAACAAATAAAGCTTAACGATAAGGCTGAAATAAGCTTTTTAAAAATAAACCTAAACTAAATAAGCTAAAAAGTAGAAAAATGTAAAAGCAAAAACTAATTTTTCCTTCTAAAAATCTACCAAAAACTAATGAGTGTGTGGGCGGAGTCCCATTTTATAGGGTGTGAGGAGGGTGAGTCTGAAAATATGTCCCCAATGAAATCGAAATTAAAACCAAAACAAAAGCCCCTGAGCGTGTGACCATCGGATCAAGACTTTTGTAGATAGATCCACCGATGAGCTTGTGACATACGTGTCCCTTTTTTTCAGCTTACCTAAGTACGCAACTCACGCCAACAGTAGGAGTCAATTGCATGCATATAAACTTTGAAATGCATTTGATAAAAAAACTTGCCCATCCACGTTCCTCACCACATTCGTTTCTTCCAAATTGGAAGTGTGGGGTGTCACGTGACAATTTTTTCCATTTATTTTGATGCACATGACAGTGACGTCATGGTGATGTCAATCCTCTATAATATTTTTTTTTCAGATTTAACATTGGGCTCATAATGGGTTCATATCAAGTATGGGCTGGCCCGGCCCGTTAGAATATGGGTTACGGGCAAAGCCCAAAAAAATCCGAGGCACCGCTGGACTCGTATTCTTCGCGCTCTATCCACTGGAATCCGTCGGAAAACTTTTCCCACGACTATTTCATTATGGCTTTGAGAGAAATACTTAAACTTGTACCAAATTTGAGCTCGATGAATTCCTTTTTTTTGCATCGATTTCATCCTTTTACCTCAAGAAGACATAAAAAAAACCACACAAACAAATTTTGCTGCAATATAAAAAAGACATAAGTATAAAAATATTTTTAAGTCCAATTAATAGTGTTAACACGGGGTTACAAAAGATGTTGTTTTAGGTCAAATATCATGATAACTCTTCATTGTTATCTTGAAAATCGTAGGCTTATTAACCGAGTTTTTCGAAATTGATATGAGGTCAAAAGTTCAATAACAGATCTATATTTTATATCATCGATTCAAGACTCCATCTCAATCATGTGCCATTTATTTCATCAAATTAAATAAAACTCATATCAACTCATCTTTTTAAATGAAATAATCTCACAAAAACCGTTAATCGATACGTAAAACGAAACATACATTGCAAACGAGAAATTAAATCAATCATTCTAACTAGGGGCACTTAGTGATATACTTATGAACGAATTATTTATTTAATTTGCAATAAATTAAAAGCATATTTTATTATTATTTTAGTCCAATTAATAGTGTTTAATATTAAGAACCGGGGTACAAAAGATTGTTGTTTTTAAGCAAAAATCAAAATCCCGCCACACTAAACCATTGCTGGTCCCACACGCAATGTAAAAAACAAAACCGGAAATAAATAATTTTATCCCCCTTTTAACTTATAACCCCTCACAATCAAACAAGAACAGAAAAAGTCCATTAAAAGGTTCAAAAATCATTTAATTCGCAAGCACCCCCGTTTTAACTAAACCTTTTTTTTATTTTTATGATTTTCATAATTTCCAACTTACAACGAATTTCAAGTGTGACATAGAATAAAAGCTTTCATTATTCATTGATAACTTTTAGGATCACGGAACAAAAAGCACAAAAAGTGTCCAAATAGATAAATTTATCGTCCCCGACTTTCACTTCTCCAAGCCAAGCTTAAAAACAAGATCATTGTAAAATACAAGTTATGATGCTAACACTACTCATAAAAGCTAATTGTGTACTTACTTTTCCTCCCTTATTCCTAAATTTTGTATCTCAAGATTTTATTATTATTATTATTAAAGGTGATAAATAAATTAATGCCCTTATTAATAAAAAGGAAACCTGGTTTAGACCATAATTTAGTATGAAATCATTCCTAAAGAGACGATGTGAGAGAAAAAGGTCCACATAAAGGATCTAATGTTCGCATGAATTTAGGGTTATGCCTATGTTTTATGTCAACCGAAACAACTCAACGCACGAGTACCAAGAGACGGAGGCTTTTTTAGATAAACGCCCGAAGGTCAAATTATGGTCTTTATAAATTCTTATTATTATCAACATTATAAACCTCGATCCAATAGAAGGCTCAACCATCTGTTGTGAGCCGTCAAGATAGCAAGCAAACATATGTTCGACCATTGGGTAAATTTACCTCGACCTTTTAGAAGGCTGCAACATTCGATGTGAGCTGGACAAGATTCAGCAAACATTATATCATGTATCCCTTCGGATTAGATTAATACTATGTGACCTTAAATAGAAACTACACTTTCGCGCCAGTAATCGTTGAGGTGAGCCGGCAAGAGTGTAGTAAAACATTTAATCAGCCCTACAATTGTTAATTATTATATTAATTATTATTATATATCCTTACACCTTTAAACAGACTGTTCACATCGTATGCGAGCCGACCATAATCCATAAGTCGTAATATTCGGCTTCGGTTTTATTACATAAAATTCAATATAGCCAAATTTCAGTCCCATGAGAATCTTTAACAACATGCCACAACTCGATATGCGAGTCCGACCGATTGGTCCCAGAGTCTATTTCCCCCACAACACTTGAGATAAAACCTCGAAAGTACCTTATCTGTTCACTACAACGAAATCCTATAAGTGATCTAAACTAAGAATCGCAAAAAGCCAAAGAAACTTCTTCTATATTCAACACTTATATACCGTTATTAAGCTTGATGTGATCAAAAAACACAAATTAACCTTTACGAGCCTAAAAAGCAAATCCCAACTATTCAATGTTTAGCATCAAAACTTATACTCTACTCTAAGTCATCTCTTATTCTGTCTTCACAAAATCAAAAATTCTCTAAGAAGAAACTCGTGAATAGTTAGCCACATAAATCAAGACACGCACTTTAACAAGTTACAAAGACTAGGCAACAATTCTCAACTCAAATAAACACTATTTTTCGCATAATTAAAATCAATTATGGAACCTTGCAAAGTATCTCTCGTAAATATTTAAAATGCAAGACTTGCGATTTACAGCTCCTTTTATATAAAAAGATTACAAAATCAATCTATTTATAGTTAATGAGTAAATCTAAGATTGATAAAACCGATCGGTATAAAATATACTTCACACTCCTCACCAACGGAAACAAGCTTACAAAATTCCATGACAACTATTTATATTATTTTTATTCAACAAACTATTTAATTTATCAACATGTTTACTACACACAATTTTTTTATCATATTAATTTTTTTTAGATATGAAAACAATAACCATAGATATTACAGACTTAAATGTTTTAAAATTTTGGCCAAAAATGGGTGTTGCAGGGACACAGCAAAAGGCACATGTAATAAAAGATCCCAAAATACGATATAAATCCCCCACAAACTAAAGAATTGAACATTAGGCCTCTAATTGTACAAAATATGTCGGGATAAACCCCCACACTTAGGAATAGATAAAAGGCACAAGAAAAAAATTCCAAGATCCCCCCATACTAGAACTAAACATTGTCCTCAATGTTTTAAGAAGGGTCTCTACGTAAATCCTAAGCCGTTTATTAATTATTATCAAAGATAAACGTTAGTCGATAAGATTTGGATATTAGATTCCCAAATGAAGCTGAGGATGTGAAGCTCGAGTGAACGAAGGACAAAACCGCGAGCATGAGAGTCATCACAATCCGGTAAATCCTGGACAATAAACCACAAAACATAAAACACGGGAAAGAAAGAGGCGAGCCTCTCACACAACAAAAAAAACACTTATTCATTACTACTACTAGGATAAGCATGGGTTTCCACCCACGAAGCGCTTATTTTTGTTAACCGAGTCTTGAGCCTGACTCGACCTCGAATTCATTGGTCCATGGGGGAGCAAGTGGAAGATAAAATCTCCATTGGACTTTCATTTAAGTGGTTTGGATAAACATTGAATTTCATGAAAGTTCCACTCCGATGAGATACACTCGGCATAAAAGAATGATAAACGGAGATGCCGAGGTCAAAACTGGTATCCTTATTTCCGCAAGAGATAAGATATGGTGGAGTAATGGGATACGTGAGAAAAGAAAGAAAGAAAGATCCATACAACATAAGCGAAGAGAGGAGATTGGGCATCCTCAAATGGTAAATTCACATTTGTCGTAGAAAGAACGTTCTTACGAATCCCGAAGTCAACAATACTAGTCAACTCACCCGGATCGGGCTCACTCTTAAAATAGAAACAATCATACTCCGGTGGAGATATGATGTGAGCAAGTTCATCGGCGAACTCCTCAAGATGAGAATCACTCCTATCGGCAGGAGGAAACGGATCATTCGAAAGATCAAAGATAAACGAATCATATTTAGAAAGAGAAATATCAGAATGAGTAGTGGTACTGCTACTACTATTTTCTTCCAAATCAAAGCAGAAAGTTTCAGATTCGGTTAAAGAATTATCAAAGGTGATAGTCTCCTCCAAGAAAAGGTTAGGGGAAGTGGAGGAAGACTTGGTCACAAAATAAGAAGATGGAGTGGGATTATCTTTTAATGCTTTGATCTTAGCAATAAGAAGATTGATTTTCGATAACTTTTCACGAAGAATATCATCCTCTATCTCTCCATCTTCCGGGTGAAAATCCTTTACCTCCCCTAAGCTGACGAGCTCAGAATCGGGAGGTGATGCATCGACATAATCGATGTCCTCATAAGAATCGTCATCACTCGAAGAATAATCATTGTTGGAATTGATGACAGTTTCAGAATCATCTTTAAGAGTTTCCGAAAGGCAAGGAAACGAGTTATCATACATTAAATTTTCAATAAAACAGATATCTTCCTTCGGATCAAGGTTGGCTTCAACAATTCCTGGTGGAATTGGAGCAATAAGAGCGAGTTCACCGGCGAACTCCTCGATAAGGAGATCAATCTTAGGAGAAGATATCACGTTATCACCATTAAGCACGGATTCAATTGGACTAGATTCGGCAATAAAATGATCATTACCATTTCTTGGTGGAATAGAAATGATATCATCTAACACCTCATCCTTTTTCAGAGAAGAATCATCACAAACGGGCAAATCACATTCACCTTCGGATATACCATCGGACTCACTTGGGGTATGGACAAGATCCTCAACACTAGACTTTATTAATTCATCCGATTCCGTTTCTAGAATAGTGTCGAGATGCTCATCCTCCATTATAAGAGAGTCCAATTTTGGTAAATCGGGTGTGTTTGCGGAGGAGAATTTCTTCAAAAAATGTGTCCCAAGCTTGCATTAAAACCTTTGGTGTTTCTCTAAAAGATATACGATTAAATTTCTTTAAAAATGTTTCTATAGATTCCATAAGGTCTTCTCTAGCTTGCAACATTTCCACAGTCGTTTCTTGAGGAGGTTGATGAATGACGGGAGACTGCGGGGGTTGAACTTGGTCAAAACCGAAAGAATTAGAATCATAGCAAAAATTTGGCTCATAATAATTTTCATTCACCGGTTGACTGAAAAAAGTTTCATGTGACCCCCGCCTTTTCACAATAAGGCTCATCGAAGATCAATTGATCACATTGAAAAGTCTCATGCGGGCCTCTGCAATTTTCGCAACAAGGTTCGTAGAAGATCACTTGTTGACATTGAAAAGTCTCATGCGGGCCTCCGCAACGGGTACAACAAAGATATTGTTGAAAACTATGAAAATTTTGTGGGAAATTAAAGTCTTGAGTGTAACACGGTTCCGGATTATAGGTAAATGGAACATGAGGTGAACAATCGTGACCATAATAAGTGTCGTTCCCACAAAACTCAAAAAACGTCGAGGTTACGGAGGTGGGTTGAAAACGGTATAGAATCATCAACAAAATTAAGGTTTGGAATCATAAGAGAATGCATTCTGATCTCAGAATTGCATGTCAGATGAACATTGGCATAGCTTTGGAGCTCATCAACGGTTTGATTATTGCATGGTTCCGGATTAGAGATAAACGGAACTTGCGGGGTACTATTAAAGAACCATTAATGAGCACCTTTCCCACAAGACTTGCAAGTACATGGATGACAAAGAAGCCATCCAACGGTTCTTCCACATTAGTCACAACATTTTGGGTGATTGTGCAGGACTTTATGAAACATTTTCGAATATTTTTGAGATCAATTAAAGAATTCGGATTCGTGAATATTTCCATATCTTGAAGAACAAATCAAACAAAGTCCTTTGCTAAGACCACTTCCACACCTCATACAAGTACATCGTTGACAAAGAAAACCATCTCCTAACGCATCTTTACAATGAAAGCAATGACGTTGGTTGGACGAACAATAACATTCTTTATTATACAAAGTTCCACAAAACGAACACTCTTTAAACGTGAAGAGGAGATTCAAACAATCATCGAGTGACGCCATAAGAATTAAACAATATAGAGGGTTAAGAAAAGAATTAAATGGATAAGAAGAAAAAGAAGATTTATTGTGTTAGGTTTTTTAAAACAATTCATTTATAAAGGACAAAATGAACTTCAAATAACTTTAAACCAATAATCAAACTGTTTCAACGGTAACTCTTTAAAAGAAAAACGCACAAAGGAGCGGAGGAGTAGGAAAGCGCGAAGCTATTAAAAACCTTTCTCCTTTAGGGTCGTAGTTCCTCGGAACAACCCGCCTTATACCCCTCTTGTAGTTTGTTAATCAATTAAAGGTGAGTCGTACCTCGCAAGTGACACAAAAGGCAAGTTTTAATCTTTGATTCGGGAACTTATTATGATAATGCTTCAGTTGAAAGCATTATATTGATGATGATTTTTATTTATTATTATGGACAATGTTTTTATTTTTTTGGTTTTTCTTGTTTTTATAATAAAAAGAAAATGAAAAATATTTTTTTATTTTTATATTTTTATAAAGAAAATAACTTCACAAGGAAGGGTCTTCAAGGCACAACAAACTTCAACTCGATAATCGTACACACCTCCCCGGCAACGGCGTCAAAAATTGACAGACTCCTTTTAATACATATAAATATATATAAATATATAATAAAAAGGATAATATCAATAATAGTAGTATAGTATTACCGGAAGTATCGGTTTCTCACTTCGTTATCCACAAAGTTTAAAACCGGACCCGGGTCGTTCTTCTTGACGAGGCGTGAATTTGAAAATCTAGAATCGGTTTGTGAACAATGCTTGAATGGTCAAAGATTTGATTGGTTATCTATTTCTACAAATAAAATGCAAAAAGAAGTAAAAGAAACCCTAAAACGAAAGCTATTTAAGTTAAAACCTCAAACGCGAACGTAAAAACGCGACTTAAAAACCTAATTTATCAAATTTTAATCCTAAAGTGATTTTTTTAACTTTTATAAGTCCTAAGTGACTAAAAAGAAAGAATAAAGAAAACTAGACCAAAAAACGGAAGTGATTTAAAGTTAAAAACGCGAAGAAGAGAACGGGATTAAATCCCGTTCTTTAAAAAAAATTCAAAATTAACCCTACGGATGCAAATTTATTTTTCCTAGGTCCTACATGATAAAAGAAAATTTTGAAAAAAAGAATTTTATTTTTTTGACTTTTATTTTTTTAATATGAATTAAAAACTGTTTTATAGAAAATTAATTATTAAAAATAGTAAACAAAATGTGAAAAATCTGAAAAATTGCAAGAAAATACTCTAAGCTATGAGGAACCTAGGAAAAATGCAAA
>BQNB010070490.1:0-33102 GCA_026074375.1 Tanacetum coccineum
TCATAGACTTTATCCAGTCCTTCATATCTTGATGCAGCAAAGTTTTCATAATTCTGCTTGAGAATAGTCTTCTGCATCTTCTTTAATTCCTTGTTGCCTCAAAACCTATTCTTTATAGCTTCCCATAAGGACTTAGCATCCTTGATTCCATGAAACTTCAGTAGGTGCTCATCAAGAATGGCCAACAACAGGGTGCTTTTAGCTTTTAATTCATTCATTCTTGCTAGCTTTTGTTCAGCAGTTTTAGGAGGAATAGGACCTTCAGAACCAGCACTAGCTGATGCAATTACAACAGGTGCATCACCATTCACAATAACCTCCCAAAGAGCATAATCAGTATGAGTAAGATATTGCTTCATTCTCATGCTCCAGAGATCATAGTCTCTTGTTTTGAGCATATGAAGTTTTAGTGCAGACACTGTTTGGGTAGTTTCTGGCTATGATTCCATCTTCTTTTTAACTATGAGATCTTGTGTAGATATAGTGTTCTTTTTATTTAGAGTTTCTCAACAAGCTCTGATACCACTTGTTGATCCCAATGAACAGATCTTACTTAGCTTGTTAAAGCTTAGTTGTATTGGATAGATCCAAGACAACTATGGTTGAAACTAAGATTGAGAATATCACAAACTATGCGGAATCTAGCTTGTAATACTAAGAAGAACAATGAAACAGTAAAACAAGATCTTTACTAAACTTTCAATATATTGAATACTAATTGAGTTACAAAATAGCTATGAATACTAAATCATGTGTCAAACATTATGCCCTAGGACCTCCTTTTATACACCAAGGAGTCCTACAAGGCTTACAATACTTTCCTAAGATATCATGATCTTTTCTATGATTAAACATAATCTCTTAAACAAATAAGTTATACATATCTTATTTACAAATAACTAATACTTATCTTCGTAAGTATTCTTGTTCTCCAATCAATCTTTATCTCTTATCTGATAAGTCATTGATCTCATCTCTGTCAGCTTAATCCTTCCAGCAGTTGTAATCACTCAGTAGTTGTAACTTATAACCAACATCACTAACTGATCACAAGCAGCATTAACTACTTAGAAGTTTACACTAGCAGTACTAACATACACTAGCAGTACTAACTTTTATACTAGCAGTAGTAATGACATAGTATATTTTCAGTCTTCATCTCTAAGCAGTCTTAACTTCTACTGGCAACTTTATACTAGCAGTACTAATTATACTAACAGTAGTAACTAGCAGTAGTAACTTTTATACTATAAGTACTAACTACTTAGCATAGTTTTCATTAGTATTACCAGCAACACTAAGTTATACTTGACAGCACCAATATATACCTGAGCAGTAGTAACTCTAAGAATCATCTTGAAGTCTTTTAATCCCGACAAAAGTTAAGTACAAATGGAATGCGGCTAAAGTACCACATTAACCTCAAGCTAAACAGCTTGATAAACACCTAAAACTTGAGCTTATGACATGCCATAAACTCTTACAACTCTAGAGAAAATTAATTGCAACTAGAACACATGACTCAACTGAACAAGCAAACCAGCAGCAGCCGTGAAAGATGAACTTCCACCAGCTTTTGTGTTTATTAAGTTAGCTGATTCATCATACATATTTTCAACATCTTCTTCATCATCTTCTTCTTCATCATTTAAGGTAGGAAAAGAATTAGACATGGAGAGATTATCTTTCTTATAAGAATTACCAGTCGTCTTCAACATAAATGATGATTGAGATGTATTACCCACATTAGTAACTCCCTTCTTTGGTGCACTTGTAGTCGCCTTAGGATCATATCTAACATTTTGTTTAACCGACAGACCAGCAAACTGACCACCATTAGTAGACTTGGACTTACCTTTCCTCTTCTTCTTTTTACCCACCGTTTGGAAACCAACATTAGTCTTCTCAACAGTAGGAGTAACAACATTAGAAATAGTAACAATAGGAGGACTCACCACCTTTTTAGGGCAATGGTCATGAACATGACCAAAGATCTTACACATATCACATCTAGGTGGCCTCTATTCATACTCAACACGAATGGTTTCTTTGGTGAAACCATCCCTAGAAAGATAATGAATACCAATAGTAACAACATCCACGAGATCAGCCTATGAATTTACCTCAATTAAGCACCGAGCAAAGCTACTCCCACCCCACGATTCATTACACATGGAGCTTGTGTATGAATCAAGCATAACAAGTTTCCCAATGAACGTAGCAATTAGACTAATACCATCCTCTTCAAAAACTTAAATAGGCACATCATGTAATTTAAGCCATATCAGAATGCGAGTCAATTCTTCTTTGAGCAATCTAGTATCCATTGACCATTTCTTGAGAATGATCGGAGATTTACGTATCAACCAAGGACCACCCTTTAGAACAACCTCTAAACCAGCCCGAGAATCAAATTTAAAGAAAAAGAAGCCTTTGGAATTCATCATAATCCTTTTCGGCCCATGTTTTGCCCAGTTGTTCCTAACATAGTATTCAACAACCAGAAACGCCATTCTCTTTCCAATAAAGTAGCCATATAGAGTGTGTTCAAAGCGAGTACTAACCTTTTCGACAACTTTACGAGGAATAAAGATGTTAACACCATCAAATACGGGATCAACCACCAAGGTATGAAAGTTGGAATTAACTTTTAGTTGATCCATTGCACTTGCACCCGCAGCTCTAGCATAGGATGTTGACTTGGTATTGATGTCCATAGACTGAACGATAGGGTCACTAGGTATTATGGGTGCATCAACATTAAGATTAATTGAATCATCTACATGAGAAACCTTACAAGGGATCACATCAGCATTATTATTATCAGCCTGAATTGAGTTACATATAGTACCCAATGCATCCAAGGTTTCCATACGATCATCATTAGTCATCTTGGATAATAACTCATCATGTTTATCAGCTTCAATATCATTTATTAACTTGTGCAAGGCACCAACAGTTGTTAATGGAACTCCAAAAGTGACAGCAACATCAATACTGTACAGTTCTCAGGGCACGTTAATAGTAGTAGAAGGAGAAACCAAAGGAGAAGATCCACGTCAATCTAGAATAGAATAAAAGAAAATAAAGATCACTCATACTCTCCATCACAAACAACACTAGAATAAAAGAAAATAAAGAAAACGAAACCCTAAACTTAAAAAACTTCAATCGCAGCTTGGAAACAAAAGATCCACGTCAATCTTCAAAATCGAAAGCCTTAGCATCAGATAAGGCATGAATTTATAGCTCAAATAGGATGCTAACCGACTTCCATACTGAATTACTCCAGCAAGAAAAATGAAAGCAGAAAATCGATACCTAAAACCCTAATTAGCGAAAAAACAAACCCTAACAGAAAAATTCAAAACCCTACCTTAAAAAGGACCACAATCCAAATAAAAATAATGTTAGAGCAAGATTAAACTCAGTTAATATGCAAGAACACGATCGTTATAAGGATATGATCACAAATTAGGTGAAGGAACGTGGTATGTGCCTAAATACACATACCTTTGACCTTTAGAAACGGACTTAAATGACCAAAAACGTACCAAAAATACTTTGTATTTGTATGTTTTCATTTATATTGTGCAGGAAACGGATATCCAAGAAAAGGACGAAAAATCAAGCAAAAACGGACAAAACCGAGCACGGAATGGAAAAGCATGAAAAGACAAAGTCAAATCAAAGTCAAAGTCAACCACGCAAAGTCAATGGTTAAATCCGAAGCCGAAACTAAAGAATACTTAATTGGCCAGGTCAGCCCATTAGTATATTATTAAAGACCAAATCCATAAGCAAGCCAAAATTCCTTTATAAATTCAAACCGGCCCAACAATTATATATGAGCCCAACCCATTTCACACTTAACAAGCATTAGCCTCCATAACCCTTTTCATTTAACTGCCGTTAGTCCTTAAAAGGACTAACATTGCAATACCAACATACACAATGGAGGGTTAATTTGTCAAGTTCCCAATTTTGCCAAAAATCAAATACACCACAAGGACTGAATTTGCAACATAACCATAGAACCTTGAGGACTATTATTGCCAAGCCCCAAAACCTTTTATCCCCACAAGGACCACACATGTCAGACGCTCATACAAATTTAGGGGTCCTTTTTGCCAATTTTCCAAAGTCTTACCCTGTCAATTAAAAACAGAGTATACAAACCCATTACCCGCCAAAACCCCATAAGTACTATTCATATGGTGTTTTTCCCTTACACCTGCAACAAAACTACAAAAACCCTTCACCCCACCTCACTAGAAGCCATTGCCACCTTGGCAATCTTGCAAACTCTGATTGGGCAAAGGAAATCAAGGGTTTCGATTATACACCTTGGGCACAAAGCTAAATCAATGGCTAAGATCAACTTTGAATACTACTCACACAACAAACACACACCCATGGACTCTCTCTCAGAAGAAACACAGCAAAGAGGAGACTCAAGAGCAAGCTTTTAGTATAAATAGGCATAGAATAACTTATTTGTGTTTTTGTCGAATTTTGTTTAAGTCAAAAGCTTGTTAACAAATTTGTACCTCTTTTTAATACTGCATTTTATTTACTTGTCTTTTAATTATTGTCATTTAATTTCTTGTATTGCAATTTTTAAAGTTAATGAAATTTTCAGTCTATCTTTAAATACTTGTCATTTTACTTTCATTGTCTTTTTAATACTGTTTTAAGCTCTTATATAAGCTGCTGAATCATCAGAAGCTTATATAGAAACTTGTTTTCAAATCTGTCTTAAAATACCAAACATCAAAAAAATCACAAAAAAAGGAAACTGGCAAGAGCAAGGAGCAAGGTTTATTGTGGATGGCCTTGGTTTAGAGCTTCTTGGGAAGCATATAGGTTGGTTTATAAGCTTTTGATAGCTTATTGTCTTGCTATAAGCTTTGGACTTTTGTAAGTTTCCATTTTTCATTTTTTTGCTTATTTTACTGTTCATTTGCTTATTTTGTGCTTATTCATGCTTATTTATGTTCCTTAATGCTTATTTGTCTTTGTTGATTGCTTATTTGTCCTTTATTTGAGTTTTTACCTTAATCTGTCCCTTATTGCTTTCAAATTGCTCATATCTTATTTGCTTATTTTAGGGCTTATTTGTTGTTAGAATATGTTTGTTTTTGCTTAATATTGTATGCTTATTATATGTCTTTAGAGTTTTTTGCTTAAAACAGTTTAAATCAGCCTTAAAATTTGGTTTTAAAAGTTAAAGGGGTGTTTGGGACAGTGGTCAAAAAGGGTCAAAGCAGGTTTACAAACTATTTGGGTCTTTTGGCCATCTTTAACAAGCCTACTTTAAGCCATTAAAAGTTGTTTTTCAAGATTTTTAGTTTTATAAGTTGTTCTTAAGTTTTTTCTAAAGTTACCTTTGAAACTGTTGGTCCAAAGACAGTTTCATTAGCTTATTTGGTTAGGCTTTTTAAAACAATCTTTTAAGTGTGTTTTTTGAGTCCTTTTTAAGTATCAAATGCAGTAGGTTAATTCCTTTTAGCATACTTTTGTTTTAGTCCAAAATCTGTCAATCCTTTCCAAGTCATTTTCTTAGTTTCAAAAGCCATTTTTCATTTTTAATTTTCAGTTAGTTAAAAGTGTTTTTAGCATTTCAAATTTTGAGCACAAGCTCATTAAGAGTCTGTCTAAATCTGTTTTAACTTGTTTTTCAATTTTGAGCTTATTTACTAGTTTATTCTGAGGCCTGCTTATTGCTAGTTGCTTTTCAAGAAAACCAAAAATTTGCATAGTCTTTGTGACCAGCCCCTTTTATAAGCATTTTTCTTGGCATCTTTGAGTTTCAAGCTAATTTGTTATTGCTGATTTTAAAAGTCCTTTAGACAAGCTTTAAGCTGGTATAATTTTTTAAGCCATAAGATTCCATCTTTGGGCTTAAAAATAAGCCCAAAGTTTGTCCCCAAGGCTGTTTACCCAACAATTTTTGCCATTAGCTTATTTAACCTTTTTGTGCTTATTTGTATGCTTTTACTTGCTTATTTTTGTTTGCTCTTGCTTATTAGGTTTAGGTAGCCTTCTGTTTTAGCTTAGTTTAGTTTTGCTTAGCTTATTGTGCTTAAAAATAGCCCAACAGTTAAGCCCCTTTAGGACTTAGTTAAAAAAAAGTAGAAACTGCCACCATTTCTTTTACTTATTTCAGCTTATTTTCAAGTTTTCTCAAAAAGTTATTTTTTTAAAGTTTCATATTTTTACTTGTTTTATAAAGTTGCAAAAAGAAAAAAAAAGTTTTTATAAAAAGGGAGGCCAAGGATTCGAACCCCAGACCTCCCTCATCACACATACACGTCTCACACTCAACACATAGTAACCAAGGTGCCAATAGGACCATCTGGTCACTACTCCACCTTCTTTTCTTTTATAGTCATTTTGTCCATTTAGGCTTATTACCCTGTTTTGCTTATTTTTGCTTATTGCAATAAGCACTATTCAGCCATTTTATTTTTCTTAAATTCTGCATACTTTAAACTACTTTTCATGATTTTTTCAGATTTTTCCATTAAAGTTTAGTATTTTTAATCAAATTTTCTTTTCAAAACTGTTTTTAATTCATTAAAAATAAAAAAATATAATTTTAAAAAAAAAATTTCTTTTATCATATAGCATCTAGGAAAATTAATTTTGTATCCGTAGGGTTATTTTTGTAAAAACTTGATTCTTAAAGAACGGGTTTCGAACCCCGTTCTCGTTTTTAAGTTTAAATCGTTTTTAGCTTTTGTTTTTGGGTTTCCCGTATTCGTTTTTGCTTTTTAATAGTAGAAATTAGAAAACCAATTCCAAAAATCCTTAGCCATTCAAATTACGCGATCACGAACGTTCTCGATTTTCAATTTGCACCTCGTTGGGAGACGACCCGGGGGATTTTTGATATTGCTTTGGTAAAAAGAAATTGATTTGAATCTCTTGGAATTCTTACTATACTATATTATAATTGAATTATAATCTTGAAATTATCCTTATATATTTATTATATTTATTATAATTTATATATACAAAAAGGCTAGTTTCAAAGGTAATCAGAACGATTAAACAAGATGGATGTTAGGGATTAGAGCAAATCACCATATTCACCAAAGGGATTCGTTTCTTTGTTTAGAAACGGTCTTCATAAAACTCCTTATTTGTCCTTCAATGTTAATGAAACTCATTTTGTTTCATGGACACTTCATTTTCTAAAAACACCGATCAAGACAACGCATGCCCTACTTATACCATCGGTAGATCATGAGGAAAAACAAAGACAACCATTAAAGTGTGTCTTATATTCAAATCACGTTATGTGATTTACTGTACTTTGAACATCTAACAAGAGTGACCATGAATTTTAGCCAATTCACTCACACAAATATAACAAAATTACTTTGTTAGAAAAAGTTTAACATGAGTAAATGTCAAATAAGCACAGACTGAGAGTCTATGTTAAAATATCATCATGCATATTTTTACATTTATCTTTCACGTAAATGATTAAACAATTAAATTGCAAATCAATTTACTGTTAAACATGCACATTCACAAGAACCAATTAGTAATTCTGAACTTAAAGTTAACACAAAGGATTTAACATTTATAACCAAATTATACAAATTTGCCTATCAATACAGTGTTCATTCATTCGCAAAGATATATGACTTATTTCTTTGTGTTAACACTTGTATCATGTTGAACTATCATCCACACAAGTTTTGTTCTCTTCAAAGAACACCGCCTCTAATATTACCACAACAAGTAATTGTTACCCATGGTTATATACCATTACCATTATAACTGGAGTCACACGTAACTAAACAAAAGGTTATCAAACTCGAACCACAAGTATATGGTTATTTAAAACAAATAACCGTCATCAGGTTGATTAATAATTAAGACAAGTTTAATTTGTATATGATGATATACTACACTTGTACACACTGAGTACATGGTCTTGTTCTTGATTATCAAATAGGCAAAGATAACCACCAAGATAAACTTAAAATTCGATTATCTCGTATATTTATTTCATTTAAGCTTCTTGTGAGCAATTATTGCCACTTCACATATAATACTTTCTTAATATCAAGTATTATATTAAGCACGCAATAATATTATCAGAATCATACATACCATGATAATTATTTTATGCAATTTATATTCATACATATCAAGGTTCGAAGTAAATTATGGATAGAAAATTGTGTACCAGTAAGTATGGCTGAACCAAATTCATTCTACTTTTGCATCGGTTACCACCATATCAATTCAAACATACCTATGTTTTCCCCTGTATCCATTTTATCAAACTAGCCAGTAAGTTTTTGAACCATAACTTGTGCCTTTAAAAGATTCATCTCTTTCACTGTAATAAATACCAAGACTCTTCATGTCCTCTCCAAACAATCTGTTCTTCATCTATAAATCTTGATGTCTTTGTCTTTTAGTAACACTTCCACATATTTCAACCATGATTATCACAAAGAAAATACTTTATACGTTTGTTAGATAATTGTTTGTGTAGGTATAGGGTGTGTGATAATCCTGGATTTCTTACTTAAATCGTGTTGAGTTCATTTTCCGTATAAGGTATTTCGACCTTATATATGCCTAGGTTGCACGAAATCTCTATCGGGATAATTCAAGAAGAATGAAAATTTGTGTCTAGGCACAAGATCACAAATCAAGAACAAGAGAGAAATTGTATGTGTGTTTTTCGTTGTGTATACTGAGACCAAAGTATATGTATCATATAACAGAAAGTTAAGACAGTTTTCAGGTAGTTAGAGTTGGTTGAAACTGAATTATACAACCAACTGTCATATAGTTTACGGCGTAACACTAAGTTGTTACGGCGTAATGTCTATACAGATTCACTTGTTATGGCATAGCCATCATTGGTTACGGCGTAACCAACAAAACTTTGATACTGGTAACAGGTTACGACGTGACCTATTCGTATATGTTATGACGTAATCAACCTCAAAGATCTTTGTCCCTTACCCTGCAGGATTACGGCGTAAACACATAGTTTACGGCGTAAACTCTGCATTTCCTGTCTTAATAGATTTCATATTAGCTCAACGAGTGTGCACTCCATACTTCCGTAACTCGTATCCTAGCCGAACATGAAATCTCATTGGTCCCTAGTAAATCGTCATTACCTAAATGGCCGTCGATGACACTAAAATCACGAACAATCCACACTTTCAAATGCTAACAACTCTTAAATTTTTCTACGCTTGTAAGTACAAACTTTTTTTAATCAAGTATAAGAGGATAGTTATATTGGATACCAAGCGACTCATCCCTACCATCCATCTAAAAAGAAATCAATGGTTGAGATTAAAATGATTTTATTATTTTACCTATTTTTTAAAACTTAAATATCTCTTAAACCGTTAATCATTAAGCCAAAAAAAATATACCATCACGATGAGCGTTTAATTATCTTTCCATAGATATCCACTTTGATATGCTTTCAATAAATTTTTTTGTTTTTTTCACGTTTTTCATGTTTTTTTTCGTTGTTGAAACTTGCATGAAAATATCATATGTGATTAAACACTAATTTGAATATTCGTATAAAATCATATATGATATAACACTAACATCGAATTACATGTGATTGCATTAAACTTAAATATCATATATGATTTAACACTAATATCATATATGATTTCCCACGCAAGTTTCAACAACGAAAAAAAGACGAAAAAATGAAAGAAAAAACGTAAAAACGTGAAAAAACAAAAAAAAAATAATTCGTCGAAAGTATATTAAAGTAGATATCGATAGAAAGATAATTTAATGCTCGTCGTGATGGTAGATTTTTTTTCGCTTAACGATTAACCGTTTGGGAGATAGTAATATTTGAAAAAAAGGCTGAAAATGGTTTTGGGGTTTAATCTTATCTATTGGATCAAGATGAAGATGGAAGGTGAGGATTAGTCCCTTGATATCCACATTAACTTTGGTATCCAAATAAACTTAAATCCAAGTATAATTGTGAAAAATGTGAATTAAACATGATAAAGCTTGTTAATGTAACCAGTTTTTACAAAAATCTGTGTGTGATTATACTCAAAACAATTTACATACTTCTAAATTCGTTTAGAAAAATGCGTCTACAAATATCAGGGTGCGTTTGGTTTGATTTAAAGAATCACCATCGGTATAGATTTGATAGTGTCAATGAATCAAAATAGATATAACTATTCTATAAACATTGTTTGGTTTATAATTGAGTATTCAAAATGGTCCACATGAATGAAGAATGAATTAGAAAGGTGTCTCTTCCCCTTACTATGAGTATATGGGTATTCATTGATAGTTTGATTCCCCAACTTAATAACCAAACATTTGCAATGACTATCATTGTCATTCATTGATTTTGATTATCACTTACCAAACACACCCTCATATTTTGTCATGATTCATAGTGGAGAAAGAAAGTCATGTAAATGTTCCAAGAAGTAATTTTATTCGTTTCTTACTAACGGATAAACTATAAGGTCGTATGCTTAAATACATTTTGTCTAAGCGCTCCCTAATAAATTACAAAGTTATTTTGTTTTCTTTCATTTAAACTCCTCTTTCAAATGATCTGATTTCTTGATTTAGGACGAATCTTGAATGAGTACTTCATATAATACTGATTATTTATACATTCTTATCTAGTTTGATCAAATAATGCTAACACCAATCTACACATACTACGTTTGTGAAATAGTCATAATGTAACCAAATGTTTTCGGTTCCTTCTCTTATGTTAATTCTCGCAAGTTTACACGTTCATAAAATCCTTGGTAACATGCATATAACTATACAGTAGAAACTCGATAAATTAATACTCGATTATTTAATAAACTCTCTAAGATAATATTTTTTGCCGGTCCCGACTCGGGGATAGGGTGCTAAATTAATAATTCGCTAAAATTATAAGATAATACATTTTTGATAATTTCTTTAGACCCCATATAAAATATAAATTAATAATTCCTTATATATAGCATATTACATGAATGATTTATGAAGTTTTCTTGAAAAATGACTCAATTGTCTTTTGTTTTTTGTTGAAATCAATTTCCCCTTGAATCTCGTCTCTAATTTTCCACTGGATACATATCTTTCATGAACTTTTTCGCCTTCTCGATGATTAGTTCACCTGTCATATTCACATGTTCTTGATATTGAAGAATCCATTCATAGAGAGATTTTTCTAGGGTCAGGAAATTTTGCCGCGGTTTTGTGTCGCTTAACATCGCCTCTTTCGGGAGCAAGTGAGAGATACTACTAAAGACCGCTTAACTGTAATCGATATTGTTCGCTTGACACACCTGCAAACCATAGTACTATGAACCCATTCTTCAATTGATTTGAGTGAGACAAAAAAGTTGAATTGGATTATCTTGTTGTGCTTGCATAATGCTCTTACGAATCTACAGACCTTTCAGTTGTTGTTTTGTTTCACACCTTTAAGATTGAAGCCATGTTGTGTGTATGATTTGTTTTGTGTTAACCTATTTTGATCTTGTAATTTATATAAAAATATTTTTAATGTCCATAAAGTGATACATTGAAACACAAGAACATAATAAGGTAGGGAGATTGAAGGTTTCTTTCAAATTGGGCCGTTTCAATTTGATATACATGCATTTGTATAACAATAATTAATAATATATTAATAATAATAGAGAATTTTTCTTCCAACCATTTGTAACTATAAATTAATAAAATATTAATTAATATATAAATTAATAATTATTAATTTATCGATTAATTAATAACTCTTTTAATTAATAAATTTTGGTGGTCCCAAGTGTATTATTTTATAGAGTTTCTACTGTATATGCTAATAACATGGTGTTGTTCAACTAACTAGGCTAGCTCAGTTGGCCACCAAAGGTAACTTTGAGAAGGTATCATTTGAGAGGTCTCATGTTCGAGTCTTATCATGGACCTTCAGGGGCGGAAATAAATAGAAGCAGGATTGGGTTTATCCCCTAAGGCGAAGGTTCGACGCTTGCATACTACCCAATTGGATGTCACTATGGGCTAGAATCACTAACTACTAACTTGCCATTCAAAAAATAATAATAATAACATGGTGTTGTTCATATTGAAGTAATTTCAAGGAAAAACCTAAGTTATTTGATCATTTTTCATGAAAATAATGTGGGTTTAAAACTGTTTAAAACAATTAAGAAAGATTTACACAATAAATTTTTGTTTCCGTGAAGTATATATTAATATCAAAACTTATAATAGTTTATAAAGATACAAAGAGGATCCACATCTAACAACAAGCTAACAAACAAACTAACCAACATTCAAAGAGACCAAACACTCTATTTATACTTCACATTTCCAAACAGCCTCTACATTTCCTATAGCATCATTGTCAACTTAATATTATTCTAGTATAGTATAATAGAAGCAACAATGACAATAGGCTTCAAGACTGTTAAGAGTTGCTAGCATAGACTACATTTCCAATATGAAGGCAAGAATTGAGACCTTCTGTAGCAACCCCTTCAAAGTCCAACAAAACTTGGCATCCATGAATGGCATCATCCAATGCTAGGTCCTTGTTACCTACTGAAAATAGGCTACATTTCCTTTATGAAGGAAATTTGATGAACTATCTGCAACAACCCCCTCATAAAAAGATCACAAATTGGCTGCCATAAGAGGCATCACCCTCATTCAGAGGCCCAACCATCTCTATTACTCATTGTCATCTTGACATTCCACTTTTCCTCTATTTTCCTCACTACATTAGTATCTTTAATTGTAAGACTCATCAAAGAAATCTTGAACTGCTCTATTATCAGTTGTGTCAACACTTCTTCATTCCTCTTTTTAGCTTGGAAGGTCCTCATATTTCTTTCATGTCATATCATGTAGGTAGTAGCCCCAAGCATAAGTCTTCTAGCAATATTGCCAATACTATTCTTGAACCCTAACTTATTATAGCATGAATAACATTAGACCACTTATTAGGCAATTGTCAATCCATTTTTTGAAGAATAGAATCCCACACTTTATTAGAGAATCTACATTGGAAAAACAGGTGGTCATGTGAATCAGGGCATTGGTCACATAGAGCACATACTAACTTCATAGTAGGATTCCATTTGGCCATCCTATCTTGTGTCATTATGATGAGGTGTAATTTTATACACTTTTTCGGGGTTATTTAACCTCTAAAATCATGCAAATATCTCAATTTATCGTGCTTAATTATTTCTTTTTGTTATTTTATTATTTGTAAGGCATTTGGAAGAAATACACGTGACTTTGACTTAATTTGGGAAGAAACGGCAAGATTGCAACTCTACACGAAGACTATGAAGAATTGGCATACAATGCGTAAAGACGATGTCACAAATTCTTGTGACGGCGTCAAAGTTATCAAGAGACGGCATCAGAATATGTGGCGACGGCGTCTGATAGCCGACTTAAAGAAGCCCGAAGAAGATTCTACGGGTTGATGGCTTCACAATCAACAAGAGACGCCGTCGCGACTTAAATCCTATATATACAAACCCTAGTTTTTGTGTTTTGTGTGTAAAACTTTGAGGAACAATTTCATACTTAGTAGCAGCTGTTCTTAGGCGATTATTAGGGTTTCTAACCCTATTGTACTCATCATTACTCCATGTTTTATTGAAGTGAAGTTCCTTTATCCCTTTAATCTTTCAATATGTCTATGTATTGTTTGATTAATTGTTCTTCTCTTTAAATAAACATGCTTGGCTAAATTTAATTTGTGTTTGCTTATGATTGCATGAAACCTAGTTATTTATCTTGTATTATTGCTTCTTGTTAATGATATGCGCGTTAGGCTCTAGAAAACTAGCCTCTTAATTATTGAGCGACGACGTCTAGGGAAACGCGGCTAGGTTAAATGATGCTCACGTAATAGTCTTCATACTACCTTGCCATTTGGGTTGATTCTGAGTTAGGTGTTTAATTATTAGATACTTACACATTCCATTACGATGGTGACGGGTAATAAAACAAGAGATGATAACTAGGAAGTAGTGCATGATTAGGTAAACACATTTGTTTAACCATAAGAGTTTTCCATCACTTTTACTTTTCTGCAATTAGAATAGATTTAAGAGTAGTTTAATTAGTTTAAAACAAACCCCCTTCAAACCCAAAATTTTACTTGCTTTCATAAAATATAAAAAAATACAAAAATACTCTTCTCTCAACCTTTAGACCTTAGTGACCATATGATTTGAGCCTACCCATACGATTCGAACCTACCCAAAATGTTCCCTTTATTTTGTAAACCCTTCTTTTTTGTTGACCACCATAGAAAACGGAAATCCACCTTGTACTTTAAGAGATTATTCTCGACCTAGCCACGAGGGTTATCGTAACACCATTGAGCTCCCCGATGGGAATAATGTGGTGCCTCTACGATCCGACACCATCCGATTGGTGTAAAACGGATGCTCATTCTACGGACTTCGGCCCGAGGATCCAAATCAACATCTTAAGGATATTCTTAAAATTGTTGACTCTCTTGACCTTAATGTTAAAAATAGGGAAAGAATGCGACTGCGTTTATTTTAATTTTCCCTACGCGATTAAGCTAGTAATTGGTTTGAATGTCTTCCTGCGGGATCCATCTCCACTTGGGAGGTTCTCACTACCGGTTTCCTTGCTTAATTCTTTCCACCGGGAAGAACTGCCAAACTCCGAAATGACATCTTGATGTTCCAAAACATCAAGGTGAATCTCTTTCCGAATCATGGACTCGTTTCAAAGACTTAGTTCAAAAAGTCCCTTATCATGGCATTGATCTATGGCTCCAAATCCAAATTTTCTATTATCATGTCTCTTTTCTTCTTAAGCGTGAAATTGACCACACTGTCGGTGGTAAGCTTCGTGTTATCCCACTTTTGATCCATAAACACAACCAAAATAAGCAATATCTTAGAGAGAGATATAGAGTTTTAGAGAGAGGAAAAAATAAAAGAAGGAAAAGAAGGTGGAAGATTACACATAGAAAAATAGTAACCAACACCCTCCTAACATGCTAGGAGTGTGGTATTTATAGTCCAAGGCCACCAAGGGCTCGTAGGCTTTGTATTTGGGTCGGGCTTGGCTTTGTGCGGGCTAAGTGCCCAAAACACGAACAATATAAGATTACAATCCAAGCCCGTTAAACCTGACTAGTCTATTACAAACTAAGATTAATAATGACTTAAGATGACCGATAACATTCTTGTTTGACTAATTTAAACTAAGGCTAACAATCTCCCCCAATGTTGAGGTTATCTTGATTTTACTTTTATGATTTACCTTTTTTGGTCTTGTCTTCGTCTTTTATTGTTTGTAATGGCTTTGTTCCTTCATGCGTGTATGATCTTGATCTGGAGCCTTCATCTTTTGACTTTGAGTTCTTGAGATCTTTAATCGTGCATCATCTCCTTGTCTTGAATCATCTTGATTTGACTTTTATGATCAACTTGTGCTTTTGACCAAGATGCCCATACTTGTCTTGAAAGCTTACAATCTCCTCTTCTTTAATGATCTAACAATCTCCCCTTTCCTGTTTGACTTTGAAGATCTTTGATGATATTGAGGGAGTTCGTGATTATCAGAGTTGCAAAAGAGTATTATGACATGTACTTGAGCTTTCATCATGTATTTATCTTAGTCGATCGATGAATATGAGCATGTGGTAATGAGTCTGACTTAGCTGGAATGAGGCTGCAACACCAAAGTTTGTACCTGCATTTGAATGTTAGTAATAAATAGCAGATTTGGACGAATATGGCTTTGTCATTCGTTAAAGTTCGGTTACGATAACCTCTGATTTCCCGTTTTACAGTACAAATATTGTACCTGTGATTAGGTAGATTCAAAGAACCTATTTGATAGGGTTTCCAGCTGTACTAGCTTGTTCTCATTACCAGAATGTCTCAAAGCAAACAACACGATAATAGTGAATCAGTTAGTTACTATCTTACTGATTAAGTCGTCAATTCATTTACTAGACCAAAATCGATATCCAGT
Organism: Tanacetum coccineum; assembly: GCA_026074375.1. Taxonomy (NCBI): domain Eukaryota; kingdom Viridiplantae; phylum Streptophyta; class Magnoliopsida; order Asterales; family Asteraceae; genus Tanacetum; species Tanacetum coccineum. The sequence continues at coordinate 16,039 of BQNB010070490.1, forward strand.
TAGCACAAGCTTGATTCATATAAAATCTTACAAGTCACCTACCGCAGTGCTGTTTGATGATGACACTGGAAGGATTTCCATTCGTCACTGTGAAAGTAAAGAGTATCACTCTGAATAATCTGGCAATATCACAAGGATAATGCGTAGGACTATTGTTACAATTGGTGAACTTATTGGTGTTCACCAATTGTATTTTGACATTGTGTCCTAATGAGATTTATAATTTGATCTCTCTTGGCTCTAGACTCGATTTGTGCACTTCGGTTTTAGTAATTAGAGGATCGAGTTGACTGCCACGTATTCAATATCAACAATCTCGGAGTGAGATGTCAATAGATAACGTGTGTATCTCCGTGACAAATGAGACAAGTATCTTTTGAGAGAAACTCGAATGGTTGGGAAGGGTTGTGCATTGCATCATTTCATGATGTCTATCTTCAATACCCGAAATCATCTTTGTGATTCTGATAGATTATGTATTGACCTGGTTTCTGCCTAAGTTATGTGGAGGGCTTCTTTCTTTTCACCCTTTATCCATACATTTCTTTTTCATTCTTCAACCACTTTAATCTTTACCAAGACGTCATCACTACCACCATGTTGTGATTGTTCCGGTGATAACTCATTTCTTAGTCCACGTTATTCCCTTAGTCTCATTCATATCCAATCATACCTAAGGACTTCTAATCTAACTATGGAATGTCCATGGATAGATCCCTCCGGTTCTGGTTAGATCATAGGACTTATACCTAAACTTAACCACCTTATGAGTTCATCGAAGTTGTGAGTTAAGTAGTTGTTGGGTATAGAGATCGAACCATAAAACCATTGAAAAGCAATCAAAGTGTTTGACATAAATCAAGACGTTTTTGACACTTTGAAAAGCAATCCTCCTACACATGTTTATGTGTATCGTCGTGTATAGGTAATTTATTTATCAAGTTTTACTATTTATATTTTACCGACTTTACCTATTAAGTAACACTAACGAGCAGTGTACCCGATCAGTTGTAGGTTCGTTGGTAAGTAGGGTGTCGATCACTAAGAGTAAGCATTAATACTTAAGTCTATCAATATTTTAGTTATCTAAGTTAAATCTAGTTAATCTAATGTTAATTCTAATTAAACCTAAACTAACGCAAAAGGGGGGTTTTCAGCCTGAGAGATTGGCACGTGTTTATGGTTTAATCTAAGCTAAGATGACAAAGGATACACACAAGCAGATAAACAAACGATAAATAAGAGGTCAAGCACTAATGTAGGAAAACGTATTAGCCAGTTTAATCTAATGAAATGCAGGAATTGTTTATTAGTGCAATGATTGTATTACTTTGTTGGTGTTCTATCATTCCTAAGCTTAGGTGGGTCATCTCCATAAACTATAGGTTTGTTTTTATTTAATCCTGTCATAATTAACCAAACCCGCATAAAGCATACACCGTTGATTATAATCTATCTAAGAGACAACATTGGTGAATATTAAAACCTATATCATCGAGGCTTTACCCACTTATGTCCAATTGTTATCTATATGCGGGTAGTCTATGGTCTAAGCACTTACCCAAGGAAAACATAACGTTATGTGTAATCCTAAGTCACCACTTAGTCTAACTATTCACTTAACCAATGGAAAAACAGGGGCATAAATTTGTGGTCCTATTAATCCAGAGTCACATAGATAAGATGTATGTAGTATTTATCCCAGACTCTAGTTTTACTCTATCACAATCCTAGATCTAGTTGAATGAAAAATAATACATAATCGAAACATAAACATATATGAAGTGATAAACATAATCAACACTCAACAAACAAGTAAACAAATGATATAAACAAAACCAAACATTAAATTATCATAAACATGGTTAATACCTAAAGGTATTAGCCCATAGTCATTGTAACAATGCACAGTATCATATACAGAGGTTTTAATAAACAAACGTTATGCTAACTGAATGCTTATAGCAGAGTATAGAGATTACAAGAGTTTTCCTATTGACTTGAGGCACTTGCAGGACCTTCTTGGCTTCTAAAATCATTTGTACATCGTACTTGGTGGTCTTTGCATCTAAAGAATACTGAAAACCGAGTTTTAGGTTTTCTACTTATAGGCTCTGAAAACAGATCGATACGCCGTATCAGAGGGATTCGATACGCCTATCGAAGGGATCTGATACACCATATTGAAGTAACTTGGAGTGGGCTCCATGATTATTTAATTCATGAATAGTCACTAGCCGCCACTGAACACGGGGTATAGGGGCTTCTGGATATGGCGTATTGGATGGAAATTGTGCTTTATCAGAATGTTGACCAAAGTATCTTATACGGCGTATCTGCTGATGTGGATACGACGTATTCTTCAAAGTTAGGCAATGGTATTGATCTTGTCTAAGTCTTAAGATATAATGTATCCGTCTAGAATGATATGTTGTATTCTTTAGATTTAGTAGACTTCCTCGATCTTTATCATTTATGCTCCAAAACACGCTCTTTTCTCCATATTTCGCCAAATGCTCGATATTATCTGATTTTCAGAATTAAGCAATTAAGTATCAAATCTTATATATAAAAATTACAAAACGAGCTATATAAATGAGATAAATGATGCCAATAAAGTGATGTTATTTGATGTCATTAAATATCCCCCTCTTGAATCCTACTTGTCCTCAAGTAGACCTTATAATTCATCTTATGAAAATATATCCCAAACGAATGTTTAGGATTTTTCCTTTAAGCATTTTTATTCAATTACTAGCGCATAACCAAACATCTCATGAAATAGGAAACAAAATCACTCAAATCACTCAACTAATTCATGTGGTAACATTTAGTAGTTCGCTCAATTGCTCGGTCGTGACGAGTATTCTATCATAAGCTTGGCAAGGATACACATCTACATCACTAAAGCTAGAGAGTAACTAGTCTAAAAAGGTAACTTGGGTTAATATGATAAGGCTTCAGGGTTGATCATTCTTTTTAATCTCTATTGATACCAATATTCCAAAAAAGGCGACAAAACCACAAATGCATGCCCAAATTCATGACCGCGACACTAGTGATTGCTCACTCCTTAACTCGAATAAGCTAAAGAATGGGATTAAGTAATCTTTACCAACAGTAATTGTTAATAATAATGAATTTACTAAACTAATACGATCTGAAGGTTGGGGAGGATAAAATAAGAACTTAGCCATATTATTAGATGTAAAGAGAGAAAGGAAAGAGTGTGTATTTTCTAGAGAGAAGGAGGAGAAAACACACACTATGAGATGTACAAATGATTATCCTCACCCCTACTTGGAAGTAAGGAGGGGATATGTATAACCATAGACACCCCCTTCTATCCTATATTGACATTTCTAGTCCTTGCGCATTCGGCTAACAGTAAACTAATGTAATTCTTTATAAGTCGACATATTTTAAGGCTAACAATCTTCCCCCAATATGTGGACATACAAAATTACTTACAATGTTCCTAACAAGTACAAATACAAACAAGTAAAGTCTTTTAAAGTGCTTCCAATGCTGAATATGACTTCTGTGTATTTCGGTCTTGATACTTGTACTTTAGATTGGATCTTCAGTGTCTTTACTTGTTTAGGAACCATTGTAGTATGTATGAGTTGGATTAACTTCCCCCCAATCCATGCAGCATGTCTTGAAAAGCTTTCTTGATAGACTCCTTTTTAATGAATTTTCTGAATCAGCTTCCCCCAAACCAACATCCATGTCTTGAGTATATTCTAAAACTTTGATGTAGCTCGGACGATCTTCTACCATTGACTTTTAAAGTTACACACTAAAACCCTAAAAATGGATTTGTATATATAGAAAAGTAGGCGCGATGACATCGCGTTATAATCCTGACGTCGTCACCCCGTAGAGTCATATAGGGTTTTTTAAAGTCGGCTTCTGACGCTGTCTAGAAATCCACGACGCCTTCTCTTGTATCTTTTGAAGCCGTCGCGCGTAGTTTGCGACGCCGTCTCCATGCTCTGTATGAATTTCTTCAAGATATTTTGTGTAGAGTCGTAATCTTGTCCGTTTCTTCTCCAATTGAGCCCAAGTCACGTGTATTTCCTCCAAAAGCCATCCAAGTGCTAAAAATATGAAAACAAACGATTAAGCACATAATCTGGGCATATTTTCATGATTTAGGGGGTTAAATGACCCTAAAAAAGTGTATAAAATGACACCTCATCAAATACCCCTACACTTGGGATTTGCTTGTCCTTAAGCAATTGGGCTTTAATACCTAGACAATAGCAATATTGGGGGCATTTAACCTACTCTTTAAAAGCAGTTTATGACACAACCTTCTAGACCTCGTAATTAAAAGCACGGAAAGCATATACTAGCACCTCACATAAGTGTTTGGATTCTCTCTTTCTCTCAGGTGTATAATGAATTATAACAATATAGGAAACGGGAAAATAACACTCATTACCTGTCATAGCATATAAATTACCATAGGCTTGGTAAAGGATCAAACCTCTACCGCTAGGCACAAGTACTAGAAATTACTATCAAAGAGGTCTTTTAAAGGGCTGTGATGTGTAAGGTGTAGGCTAACAGTAGCAGTAACGGATGAGTAGATACATGGGCTAAGACTCGATTACTCTACGGACAAGATGACAAACTAAGATACAAAACTCTACATCAATCTCTTTTTTAATAACATAATATATAACTTGGGGTTTATAACACACCCCTACACTTGAGTTTTTCTAACTCATTACAATTTACTAAGCTAATGACCCGAATTGAAAGGATCAATAAACATGGAGCTTATTGAGCTCTAATGGGGGTAATAAATGAATTCTTCCCCAATTCTTCATAAGATAAAACTACCATGAATCCCAATCGTCCTAAAACTGTATTTACAAGGATAAATGACTCGACTTAGCAACTATGTACTCCTGTAATAATTAACTGGGTTTACAATAATGTACTAAAAGCGAGTACATACAAGGTAGGCTAAAGCGATTTGGGTGTAACAATTGGTTCAAGGTTTAACAATGCTCTTCATTAATAATCTGGAATCCACCATAAAATTACGAGAACCGTGAAAAGGATAGGCTCGAAGGGGTGTACTAGGGGTCACCTGCACTAAAAATGAGTGCGTGGCAAGAGTATGGGATAGTTATATGGTCGAGGCGACCATCATAACAATTACAGGTTTAAAACATGGGTTATCCTAGTGCCTCTTATCATTTAGCAAATCCTAGTTCTCACTATGCGGTCTCGGGATACATCACAAAAACAAGTTCTAGAATTTAATACACTACCGGTACACTCATATAATTTTAAACTGATACCAATGCTCCAGAAAAGGCGACGAAAACAACATATGTAACACATTCTCCAAAACTTAGAATAGGATATACAAATATTTGCACACAAAATAATCCTTAACTCTAAAAAGCTAAAGGTAAAATTATCTTGGGTATAAAAAATGTATACCCGAATTCCTATAGATCTAAAGGCGAACCTCACATTTTTTGGGTGGAATTTTGAGAGTTTTTGTGCTAGTTATATAAATTCCTATCCATGAGACGCTAATAAAACTCAGTTTTCGTCGATATGTGTCATAATTTTTTTAAATTTGGGTTAAAATTACCTTATATGCTATGTTTCGATATATTACCCATCATTTTAAGGACAAAGCAAATGGCAATTGAAGTAATAGTTTCTAAGGCTTATTTCCCTCTACACTTAAGTTGAACATTATCCTAATGTTCTTAAAATTACCCATAAAACGAATAAAGAGAAAAGAAAACAAGTAAAAGAAACTAGTACTCCCCTGGTTTGTTCAATAATGGAGAAGAAACATGCGATAACTGGTTAAATCGTCCTCCAAGAATCGTCATCTGGAAACTTTCTAAGAACTTTCGAGCTTCTTCTCATCAAATATCACCTGTAAATCAAAGACAAAGACAACTACACCTAGCGTAAAATTAGCGGGATAATGATATATACAACGAAACTTTTAGGGTTGACTCTATGAAAGCAGTAAACATAGGATCAAAGTGATGATGTAATCATAGGTTTCTGCAGGTTTATAAAAAAATTACCAATTTTGGATATTGTACAAATCATTTTTCAAAAATAGTAGAAAAAATCCTAATTTTCACAGATCTGTAGGCGCGATGCCGTCAGGACAAAATCCTTATGCCGTCTCCACATTCTGTGAAAATTTCACATTCATTTTTCTTGAAAAATTTCCTGCACACAATTCTATTAGTTATTCCTTGTGTAAAATACTGTATAAAACTTGAGATTAATCATTACAATCATATGACTCGAAACTGACACGAATTAATCTAAACAGTTTATTTTATATGTTTGAATTGGTTCTTATAAACCGGATATTTTCCCCTACACTTATTTGATGCAAAATACCTTTGATTGTTAATAAGACGAAGTTAAAAACGAAACAAAGCATGCTCACAAATGATTTAAACATAAAATAATAAACAATAAAGAGTTAAAACACAAGACGCTCCTAAATGCGGGAAAATAAATATTAGGTTGCCTCCCAAAAACACTTTTCTTTATTTATGAGTCTTGTAGCTCGACTCGGAGTCACACGTCCTTACGTGACTCCTCCTTCATCCTTTACTTCACACTCTTCTTTCACGGACATGAGGCGTTCATTATTAAAGATCTTGCTCCTCTATTGGTCAAACTTTATTTCCTTCTCTTGATGAAGCTTGATCTTTTCCTCTCATTCTAGAACTAACCTATTGCCGGTCATCATAGGGGCTATTGGCTCTATGTCCTTCTTAATTCCCTTCTCGATCCTACAGTGGGGTTCAGGTATCTTGTGGAAACTTATCTTACTCTTCCTAGATCTTAAAGTTATCGTCCCCTTATCAAACTTAATCACGACCTTAGCTGTAGTCAAGAATGGTGTTCCTAAGATGAAGGGCCTCTTTTCATCCTCCTTTATGTCTAAAATCACGAAGTCTACGGGGTACACATAACCAACAACATCAACTAACACATCCTCGACTATTCCTAAGTGATAAATATATGAATGGCTAGCTAGGGAAAGTCTAATGTCCGTCTCAGCAGGTCTTTCGTCGGTTAGCCTCTTATAGATGGAAAGAGGCATGACGTTTACGTCGAATCCTTGATCTACTAGGGCATTCATGTGTTTTAAACCTCCTATGTTACATGGTATTTCAAAATTCCCCCTATTTACTCCTTCTTCGTTATCCTTTTCTTGAGGATCGCGTTGTGTATGGGTCCCTCAAGTGATAAATTGTAAGTCTTATGTTTCATTTTTCCTACTCGAGTTGCTGATAGGGAGTCATTAAACCTTTGATTCTCAATAAGGCTCTCAACTAGTTTCTCGTTGATCTTATGCTTTAGGTAGTATCCTACGGACTGAGAGCTGGATGCCTCCCCTAATTCTTCTTTATTAATTTATGTGAGCTTATCCTCATTACTTTTGGCTAGTTTGTCTCTAGCCTCATTTTCAACTTCATTTTCCTTTTCTACCTTCTTTAGAAGTACCACCGCATTTGGTCCGTCAGGCTTCACAATGCTATTATCGGACATCGCGTTGTCTTCGGCACTCTTTTCTCCCACCACTTTGATAAGAGAGATGGAATTAACGTGCTTGGTAACGGGGTGCCTAGCCTCTTCTCTAATTAGCACTTTTTTAGACTTCGGCTGGTTGTAAGTTCTTTAATAAGTCTGAAAATCTCCGCTATTCTACTGTTGATCTCTTCTCTCTGTTTTAAGATCACATTTTCAAATCTCTCCATCCTTTCAGTGTGTGCTGCCATGTAGTCTCGTACTCGAGCCTCAAAATTGGTTCTTAGTGCTTGGGGCTGAGGGTTTGGACGGACACGTTCACGAAAAGTGAAAGGATTATGCCTTGGTGGCTTATCGAGGTTTCGTGGGTAGGGATTTGAGGAAACTACTTTAGCATATGCTTGAGGGACGTGTGTTGTGCTTACTCTAAGCACTGGTTTTAGTCCTTTTAACAGGAAATTTATCTGGTCTTTGAGTTTAAGAAGTCTTCGGTCAGGCCTTTTTGAGTCATTTTGAGACGTAGAAATAGCCTTGACTGGTTTGACGATGACTTTTAAATCATTCCAGCCCTCATGGTCAAAGAGAGCAAGGTTCTCAATGATTTCCCAAGATTCATCGGCGTTCTTCTCGCGGAGTTTGCCAGCGGCGGCGCAGTCAATCTCACATTTAAGATGAAAAGAGACATGATCATAGAAAATTTAGATTAGAAGCCGGCGATCGATGCCATGATGAGGGACTTTTTGGAGTAAGTCCTTGAAACGATTCCATGCTTCAGAGAGAGACTCTCCTTGATGTTGTCGGAACATCAGGATATCATTGCGGACTTTTGCAGTCCTTCCCGGTGGAAAGAATTGAGCAAAGAAACTAGTAGTAAGATCCTCCCATGTGGAGATGGATCTTGCTGGAAGACGTTCAAGCCAATTGCTAGCTTGATCGCGAAGGGAAAATTGAAATAAACGCAAGCGCGTTCTTTCCCTATTTTCAACATCAAGGTCAAGTGAGTCCACAAGTTTTAAGAAATCCTTGAGATATTGGTTTGGATCCTCGGACCGAAGTCCGTGGAATGAGCATCCGTTTTGCACCAACGAGATGGTGTCGGATCGCAGAGGCACCACATTGTTCCCTACAGGGAGCTCAATGGTGTTTTGATAGCCCTCATGGCTAGGTTTGGAGTAATCTTCAAGAGTACGGATAGGATTTTTGTCTCCCATGGAGGTCAACGAAAGGATTTACAAAACAAAGGGAACAAAGAAAAAGATAGACTAAAAGAAAGCTAAAAACAGAAAAATAAAGATCTCACTTGGTAGGAATCAAGCGAGTAGACCTAAGCTAAACAAGGTTCGAAAATTAATTATTCCCCACGCAACGGGGCCAAAAACTTGATGGTGGTGTTGTGAACTCACAAGAAGTTTTACAACTCCCTAGGTAGAGCACCTAACCGTTGTAGTGTAGTAAGGTAAGACTCGGGGGTTGTTATCGTTCTCTAGGGGAATAAGTTGGGAAGGCTCGAACAGAATCTAACAAAGGTCTATTGGGTTGAGAGAAGATTCTTTTTGTATTTTTATAATTTTATAAACTCAAGTAAAAAATCATTGATTGAGAGGTTGGTTTGGTTTTAATTAATTAAACTAATTTATAAATCTAAACTACTGGTGATAACTTATATGGTAAACAAACGTATTTACTTAATCATGCACTACTCCTTAGTTTGCTTCTGCTAATCATGTTGCTTTGTCACTCTTATGATGATCTGTGTAAGTATTTCCTAAGTCATGAACGAATTACATGAACCCGTCGTCTATGTAATATTCCGTTAAGGCAACGCACAAGTAAGGTAGTATGAAGACTATTACAAGGCCACTAAGATTATATTACATGCAATTAAAACACCTTAAGAGGGATCAACTATATTAGGGGTAAGGTAGTATGAAGACTATTACCGATGGCATCCTTTCTACACACTCGCGTTTCCCTAGTCGTCTGATTACATCAAATAACATCACTTTTATAGCATCATTTATCCCATATAAATTACCCATTTTGTATAATTATTGCAAGAATTGATACTTAATCATTTAAATTTTAGATTTGCAGTAATTATGGAGTACTTTGTGAAGATTAGCTAAAAGGCACGCATTTTGGAGCTTAAATGAAGAGTTTGAGAAAGTCTACTGATCTGACAACCAATACGCCATATTATTCTAGATCTATACGACGTATCCAAGACTTTGACGAGCTAAAATACCATTGCCTGACTTTGAAGAATACGTTGTATTCACTTCAATGATACGTCGTATATAATACTTTGGTCAATGAAGAAGAACCGACTAGTTTTATCTCAATACGTCGTATCTATCAAGAAGATACGGCATATCCGTGCCTGCATTTCACAAATAACCACGAAGGATTGAAGACCCAATACGCCGTATCTACGAAGACTCAATACGTTGTATCGAAGGTCAACCATTAGAAGATTCTGAAAGATATCAATCGTAGTCCCTACTCCAAGAAATCCCTAATACGCCATATCCCACATCGCCCGATACAGCGTAATAATCAGTTTCCAAACTCTATAAATACAAAACCCTAAACTCAGTTTTAGGTGTGCAAGTGAAGCCCTAAACCACCAAGTCGACTACCAAACGAATAAAGGAGCATAGAAGGTCAGAAAAGAGCCTCAAGATCATAGGAAAACTCTTGTAATCTTCGCACAACCAAATACGCGTTCGGTTAAGGTTTCTTTATTATCGTTCATATATGAAACCGTGTATATTTTTACAATGACTATCAGCTGATACCTTTAGGTATCAGCCATGTTTATGAAGGTTTAATGTTTGGTTTGTTTATATCGATTGCTAAATTTATCGTTGATTATGTTTATCAATTTATACTTGTTTACGTGCTTAAGTATGCGACCTATCATTCAACTGGGTCTAGTCCTACATATTTAATGCGCTGCAACTTTGGTGTTGTTTGGGCATAGGCTAAGAGTCGGGGATAGCTCTCCATATACGCAATTTATATATCTAGAATAATAGGATCACAAATATTGACCTATCTTTACCAATCGCTTAAAGGAATAAGTTATTCTAGCAGGTTACCTAGTATAGCATTCTTCTTCCTTTGGTAAAGACTCGGACAGTGGACTACTAGTATATAAAGAGCCGTTAAGCTGTAAGTGGGTAAAGTCTCGATGAGCTAGGGTTTAAAAAGATCACCATTATTAATCTCCTAAGATAGATTATAATCAACAAATAGGATGCTTTATGCGGATGCATTTAATTATGACAGAATTAACGTGTCTAGGTTTTAGGAAAAAGTACCGCCTAAATCTACAAATGATATGCCGCCTCGAGATAAGCACTCATTGCACTAAATAAACCAACCTGTGTTTTATCAGATTATTTATGGTTGATACGTTTTCCTTACATTAGTGTTTGACCACTCCTCTATCGTTTGTTCATCTTCTTGTGTGTGTTTATTGCTTTACTTGTCATCAAAACCCTAGGTTAGATAACCCAAACTCATGCCAGTCTCTCAGACTGAAACCCCTTTTTATCATTAGTTTAGGTTTAACTTAGGTTTAACATAAATTAGATTAATTTAGTACTAACATAGATAACTAAAATACTAGTAGACTTAAGAATTGATGCTCTCGCTCTTAGTGATCGACACCCTACTTACCAACGAAGCTACATCTGATCAGGTACACTGCCCGTTAGAGTGTTGTTTTTAGGTATAGTCGGCATAAAATAAATAGTAAAACTTAATAACAAATAATACCTACGCACAACGACACATCAAGTTTTTGGCGCCGTTGCCAGGGAGTGAAGTTGTTTAATTCTTGTTTTTATTAGTATTTTAGTTTAGATTTAGTTTAGTTTAGCTTAACTTGCATATTTATGTGTTTGTTTTTGTGTGTTTATTTTCTGCATTATATATTTTGCATATTTGTGTGTTTGTATGTTTTTCTGCATTGTTACAGTTCGTTGTAACTCTCTGAGTCAAGTACTGAATACGGCGTATAAATTATTTCTAAAAACAATACAGCGTATTCGACTCTAAACACCAATATGACGTATTCAGTTTACTGAATACGACATATAAGTCTACTTGACCATTTTCTTTCCTAGCCATTTTATTACAGGAAATGGATGACCCAACATACTATCGCGGAGTATATTTAGCTTGAAGAAGAAAAAGCACGTAGGCGTGGTCAAGAGTTTAACTGGGAAACTGCTACATATGGTAAGGTCAGATATTTCGAAGATATTGACTACTTCAAAGATTTTGAGAACCAGTTCCCAGCCATTGTTTAAAATGATGCTCTAAAATCTGAACCGGAAGTCTTATCTAATTTTGAGAACCAGTTCCCAGCCATTGTGTACAATGATGCTTTAACTTCTGAATTAGAAGTCTCATCTGAACCTATGGTAAGTGCTTATCCTGCCATAAAGGTTGATTTTGATTTCAAAATATCATCGTCCGATTCTGATGACGAAGATTACACTTTTATATACGATAAAAACTCATTTTCTTATAAATTAGTTTATATTAATGATTTAAAATCAGATTCGAGCAATGTTGATGATAAAGTCGATATCAAACACTCTTCGAGGGATATATCTGTCGAACCACTACGTAATGTAATAAAAATCGATACACAAGGGTCAAATGAGTTTTTGGAAACAAGTCATGATACATCAAGTAAATTTTTCAAAACTTAAATTTTTATCAAGGAATTATGTGTTAATATCGTGACTTAGAATTTTCTTAACAAAGGGGTGCTAATAATTATCATTAAAAATCTTTATGTGCCATTTGGCATCCCGTTCGACCCTAAGTTGTTTTATAAGGATGGGATAAAACTAGGGTAAGTCTAACTTAAAGACTTTTATGTAAACAAAAGTGCTTGTCGGGAGACAACTCGTATTTTTCTGTTATCGAGTCTGTCTTTATTGTCAGTTCAGTCTATACGGCGTATTCATTAAATGAATACAGCGTATTCGACTTCTGACCCGTACTTAGGAATTTTTTTACATGTATCAATACGACGTATCCTGGGGTATGGATACGGCGTATCGACTTCCTGTACAGTTTTTAGTTTTTATTTCGAGTCTAACCAGCGAATACACGGAGATAGAAATTGCACTTGTTTTCTTATGCTTAATACAAGACCTTACTGAACAAAAACGTCGACTTTGGTGGAGTATTTATATTCTGGAATTCTGTGTGTTGTATTCATGCTGGCATCCAGACCCGCATTCACAACACACAATCTTGCTCGTAAACGCAACATGTAAAATCATACCGAGCAAATATCAGGGGAGTTTCTCGTTCTAATTCTTTAAATTTCCTGTTTTTATGATTATATTTATACAACAAGGACGTTGTATAATTCAAGTGGGGGGAGGAGAATTAGAACACCTACTTGTCCTATTTTTCACAATAAAATGCTTAAAATATGCTCAAAAGCATACTTTTATGAATTTACTAGTTACATGACCTGCACACAAAACTCTTATTAGATATTGTGAGGATTCAGCCTTATCCGTTTCTAAATATTTACCCAAATCCCATAAAAATATGAGTGTACCGGTGATGTTGTAGACTTTAGAACTTGGCTTGGTATATCTATTCGAGACCACAATAATGAGTACTATAGACTTAGATGGAGTAACTTGTTTAAATTGGTAAATTTTTAGGATTACATCCAAAAAGCCTATATATGTTGGGTTATTAACTAACCACACCGGTTAGTTAACCCCCATATAAACCCTTTGTTTACTTTAATTTTAAGAGTAAGATACGCCTAGAAAAACTAGTAGAGCCAATCCTTTAGGATAACACCAACTATTTGTTTCGTTACACCTTTACACCTTAGTCTACCCTGTTAGATTAAGTCCATTTATCAATTGCTAGTTGCTTTAGTGTAAAGTATGTATTTCCTGTGTCTTGTGTCATTTTCTATCTTTGGTATGGTTGTGAAATTGCACATCGCAACTGGGAATGTAAAAAGTAGTCAAACTCATGTATTTTTACTACCATCACAATTATTAGTATGTACTAAGAATGAAGAATTATGGAAGAAATTATATGGAGTTATTATGATCGTGAAGACACCGAGATTAGTAGTGTATCATTTATGTTTAAAAAAATGGAAAAAAGTTAGAAAATTACTACAAAAAAGAGGAGGAAATTATGAAGATAGTCGGTTCGTTAAAGCATTAAACCGATGGTATTATTTGAAGGATCGATTATTCGTTGATACGTATTATAAATCAACGATGTAAAGTTTTGTATAAATTGGTAGATATCGCCACTTGATTTTGTAAAAGTATGTTTTGTATGAATGATTGGGAAGTTGACCGTTACGGGAACACCAATTTTGGTTGTTTTTGTTAATCTATGACGAAGACGTTTGTGTATATATTTTTGTGCCTTTATCATGGGAACGATCGGGAAAGTATCTAGCAACTTGTACCTTATTTGTTTGGACTTAACCTATTTGTTTTGTACATTTTTTATTTAACAACAATTATTTCCCTTTCCTAATCCCTAACCCTTAGGTTTTATTCGAATGAGGATGCGAGCAATCACATGTGTCTATTCCGTCGTTACGGTCATGTATGTGTGATTTTGTCCGCCTTGTTGGTTTATTACTTTTTGGTGAAAGATTAGAAGATCCATACCCTATATCACTTTTCTTCCTAACCCTTGGTTTTACTCGAGTGAGGGAATTGAATGCAATCATGTATGTCTATTCCATCGTTATGGATGTGTATATGCGGTTTGTCGCCTGATTCCTCCCGATACGTATACATAATATATAGTATGAGGATTAGTCAATAATAGTATAGTAATAAGTATTCCGTGAGGATTCTAGAAGATTACTTTTATCCAAAGTAAAATTCAAAACCTTCCCGAGTCGTATCCCGACGAGGTGCGAATTGAAAATCGGTTAAGTTTGTGATCGCGTGATTTGAATGGTTTAAAAGATTTAGATTTTGATTTCTAATTCTACTAATGAAAACGCATAAAAACATGTAAAGACAAGTAAACAATTATGACAAATTTAAGCCCTACGAACGCAAATTTAATTTTTATAAATCCTAAATTACTTAAAATAATTTTTAGAAAAAGAATTATATTTTTTTGATTTTTATTTTATTTATAATTAATTAAAAACGAATTTAATCTAAAAAATTAATTAAAAATACTAAACTAACTCTAAAAATTCTAGAAAAATTATGAAAAATACTTAAGGCTATGAGGTATCTAAGAAAAATGTTAACTTGAAAAAAGACTTAAAGAATAAGCAGCAAATAAACAATTAAGCAAGTATAAGCATAAACAATAAAAGACTATAAGTAATTAATGTAGTACTTCTATAATCGAAAAAGACCCTAGGGCAGTTGGTTTAGTGTGTGTTGTGTTGAGACGTGTGTGTGCTAGGGAGGAGGTCATAGGTTCGAACCCGTGGCTTCCCTTTTTGACAAAACTTTTTATTTTTTTTATTTTTATTTTTGAAAAGCTAAATAACATGAAAATAAGCAAATTTAGTAAAAGCACTTAGATAAGATTCTTAGAAATAAGCTCAGAAAAAGAAAATGAAATTGGCAGATTGCCTAAAAAGCTTATATGACATTTTAGCTTAAAATGATTTGAACTTAAGACTCAACAAGCTAACAAGAGACCAAATAAGCTTATAGCAGCTTAAGCCCTAGACCTAATAAGCAAAATAGACAGGAATTAAGCAAAGAGAATAAGCTTAAGACAACTAAAAGGAACTAAGACACAAGGCTTAAGATGACAGATTCTAAGGACTTTTTGACAAACATTTAAGCTAAAATAAGACTAATAAGCACTAGATAAAAGCTAAAAAGTGAAAACCCGATTAAGAACTTATCTAAGTGAACACAAATAAACTGAACTTGAGGAAAATAAATAAGGCAATAAGCTAGAAAATGAAGCTGAAAAAGACAGATACTACCACTTGTTTTTGTTTTGGTTTTTTTTAGTTATGACAACTTGCAGCTAGAATTTAGAGACTCAAAAGGGAATTTTGACATACTAAAAACTAGAAGCTGATTAACCTAACCCTACAATAAGCTATCTGAAACAAAAATCAATCAAGTTAAGATAAAATCAAACCACTAATTTGAACTGCAGTATGAGACCTTCTTAGAAAATTTTGATGAACAAGCATGACTGTTTTTGCAAAAAGGATTTTCCAATATCATTTAACTTGAAACAGAATTGATGCATTAGGAACCTCAAATGTCTTTTTAAGAAAATTTACCCATAAGCTTATAGAGCAAACTTAAAAACTGCAGACTTTAAACTAGTGAT
This sequence comes from Tanacetum coccineum, assembly GCA_026074375.1. Lineage (NCBI taxonomy): Eukaryota > Viridiplantae > Streptophyta > Magnoliopsida > Asterales > Asteraceae > Tanacetum > Tanacetum coccineum. Next base: position 31,939 of record BQNB010070490.1, read on the forward strand.
AATAGAAAACAAGAAAACTTGATAAAACTAATTATTAGCTTATAAAAACTACAACTCAGACCTTATTTGAGCTTATGAAACTGACTCACAAACCCAAAAACAGCTTTAAACCTTAATAGACATTTTGAAGCTAACCAAACACCCCTTCTAGGATTCATAAAATCTTTTTAACTAGATAAGAGATTTTAATAAGCGTATCTAAGTAAAAATAGATTAATATTTAGGTAAACTAAAGATAATTTAGCAAATAGATCTTATTAATAAGCTGAAAGTAATAAGTAGAAAATAAGCTATAAAGCTGAAATAATGCATAGAAATTAGGACTTAAGGAATTAGACCTCTAGTAAGCAAGCAACCTAAAACAGATTAAGATCTAAGCTAATGTAACTTAAATAAGCAAATACTAGTCCTAATAAGCTAGTTGAATAAGCAAATAAGCAAGAGCAAGCTAAAAATAGTTTATAAGACAAAATGAGAAGAAAAAAAGTAATACTTACATCCATAAGCTGTAAGGCTGAACCTAAAGCTCTAATTACCTCAGCTTATTGTCAATAAGATGAGATCAAACCCATAAGCACATCCATGGCTAGCTTATCATCCGTTAAGCTCAAATCCTGAAAAACTTAAACAATTGATATGTAATTTAACCAGCTTGTACAAATAAGCTTTTGAGGCTTATTTATACAAGTAAACACTGAACTGAGACTAAACAGCTTATAATGGCTTATAGGATAACTTATATGATTTAAAGCAAGAGAGTAAAAAGTAAAACATGACAATGTAAAGAAAAACACTTTTATTAATTCATAAAAGAGTACAAAACTTGATTTTAAGTAAATTACATAAAGAAATTAAATTGACAATAAGCTAAAGTTACAAATTAAGCTACTAAAAAACTAGAAAATAAGCTAGAAAAGGAGATATCCCTACTGTGTAATCCGAGGCCTCTATTTATAGAGTGAATCTGATGATTCTAGCTCCTCAATGAGCATCTTCAACCCTTCATACTCAACCCTTTGATCATAACTATCTTCAATCATCCATTCTCGGCCCTTGGATCAAGTGTCACGCTTAACCAATCATAGACTTCCAGATTGCCAGCGTGGCTAAGTGGTTGTCAGACGTGTTAGCTACTAGAAGGGGTGGCCATGTGGGAAGGAGCAT
>BQNB010070491.1:15501-33101 GCA_026074375.1 Tanacetum coccineum
GGAATATGTGAAGTGTCGATAATAGATTTACAATAACTAGCCTATATTCTAACAATATAACCACACTCACAATGTTAACTACAAAGAGCTACACAATTATAACTAACACAATATACACAACAATTCACACAATCATAAGCACAATGCAAGTGTAAGAGTAAAGCGATAAATGTAAACAAATATGCAAATCAAAAGGTAAAAGGAAATGCAAACCGAACATGGTGATATATAGTGGTTCGGTCATGAAGCTCCTCTTTGCCCTACTCTACTCCCCGAGTATCCAGCTCGAGAGTTACTTCACTAATCAACAAGCTCCCTTTCGGCAAAGACAACCTTATAACGTTGCTTACATTATTTTTCAACACTAAGCTAGATGTCGAGTCCTTCTTCGGGTACTACCAAACCCGTTATGTTTTGTGGCCCAACAAAACAAACCTTGTGTTTTATGGCCGAAACACATAAACCGCGTCGCTTACAATATTTTCCAACACTAAGCTAGATGTCGAGTCCTAATCTTAGCTAGAACCAATCTACCACTTCTTTAGTGTATTTTAAGGCCTAAAATACTAACCGACTCACAATCTACACTTCTGGATTAATACACTATACGGATCTACAAAATTACACAAGAATGAGAATATAAAGATCAAATCTACCCTATGACATACAAGTAATCAAATGTAATCACTTCTATGCAACCCAATCTACTACATGATCTACAAGTAATCAAGGATGATCACTTCCATGTAGAGACATCATATGTTTACTAAATACCCCTTGGTATTAGTGGAACTAATATAGAATATAACCATGATCCATGCCCTATGCTAGAACCATGATCAAAGATGAAGAAATAAAAATTCTATGTATTTTGGTAGTGGTGTTGTTTGGATCTCATCAAGGAGGAGGGGAAGAAAAATCTTGGCATTTTATAGGAGAGCCTTGACTTGGAGAAGTCTCTTTTGTCCAATGGGTAAAAAGGTGTTTGGACAAAAGCAAACACCAACTAGTTTTTCTCCATCTTCTAGAAGCTTAATTCAAATTTGAATTAGCTAGTTTCCCTCAATCTTCTAGAATCTTTGATTGGGCCTTAATGGGCATAATTTTATTGGGCCTTAATGGGCTAGCCCGTTTGCTTGGCCCGGTCCAACTAGTTAAGCCCGTATGAGTAGGAGTCTTAGGATGTCTAGATCAAGTTGATAAATGTATACTTGTGGTAGATAAGATGGTGAGATATCCATGAGTTGTGGTGGATAGTGATGGTGAGATATCCGTGAGTGGAAGTATACATCTACGAGTAACTTGTGAATTTTATGTAATGTTTTACATGCTACATGTTTGTCGTCACCAAAACATAAAGATAATGTATAGATTAAATATCGTAATATTTGCACTAACAATCTTCCCTTTTTAATGATGACAAAATATGTAAACTATAAAACATAGTAAAGTTTAAAATTTATGCGTTTACATTACTTCTCCCCCTTTTGTCAAAACAAAAAGGTTTTTCTTGGATATAGATAGGAGCATTTAGGTTAAAGGTGTAAAAAGAAGGTAAGTGTTCCGAGTATATAGGTTGGAGGAATCAGAAGAAGGTAGGTGCTCCGAGTATATAGTTTTAATGAATGAAAAGATGGTAGGTGCTCCGAGTATATAGATTGAAGGTATGAGGAAAAGATGGTAGAACTTTCATGCTGGAGCAAGAACTAGCATAAAAGTCTTGATACTCACTTTAAGATCACATAATCGGTGGTTTTGAGTATCATCTACGCTATTTCCAGGAATGAAAAGATGGTAGGTGCTCCGAGTATATAGATTGAAGATTTGAGGAAAAAAATTCATGAGAAATAAAGGTTGACGGTGATTTTATGTTTCTTCGATAGTTGAGAGGAGGTCATAAGAAATAAGAGGAAGACATGAGAAGAGAGTAGGTGCTCTGACTGTATAGGTTGAAGGAATGAGAAAAAGATAGATGCCCCGAGTATATGGGTTGGAGTAGTGAGAAGAAAATGTGAAGTAGGTTGAGGTGATTTTATGTTTCTTGGATAATTTAGAAGAGGTCATGAGAGATGAGAAGAAGACATGATAGAAATGTAGGTACTTCAAGTATACAAGTTGAAAGTATGAGAAGATATCTGAAGGTAATTTTAAAGCAGAGGAGGTGAAGTATTTAGAGTATGGATGAACCCTTCATTTTATTTGACGATCCTAAATCCTATCTTCCTATAAAGTGAGCTTGCATCATCCTAGTGAAATCTTCTATCATCACGGTTTAACCAACTCCATACTATTTACTCACATATCTTCAAGCTCCCCTTGCTCATTACACCCCATTATAATTACATTCTTTGCATACTGACTCTAGCGGATCCATTGATCAAATAAATTACCATCGAAACTTAAGACGTTCGATAAATGCAATTTAAATGAGTAGGATGCTTGTAAGTGCTCCCCCTTGTTTGAGGCACCAAGGAATCAAGATATAGAAGTGTGCTACAAAAAAAGTTAGTAGACAAGTGCACATATATAGTAAGATATTATCGGGGAATTAGACATGCACTTTTAGGTGTTATTATTCTAAAATATGACACCTTGAAAAAGAATTAGAAACTAGACACATGCAAACGTTATTTAAGAATCAACAACCTAAACGATTAAAATAAAAATACTTGAGATGTATGTTTAATGACTGATGTGTTTCAGAAGTTTTAAATTTATAAGACTAGAATTACCGGTTAATTATACAAAAACACACAGGAAAAGTATAACCCCAGTATGTAGTATAGATTTAGGGTAAGACTAGGTCGTCCACATGCATTTGGTTGTGTTAGTATAATCACATTAATCAAAACAATTTATAAGAGCTTTTCAAGATGAATAACTGATAACCAATAATGATGAGTTTCAATGATAAAGGAATATGACTACTCGGGTAGTTTCATATAATTCGGTAGCAATGGTATAACTATGATCTTCGATTTGAGTTGTTTAACTTATAAAAAGGTTTTCTCGTCAAAAAACGTTTTCACAAATTAATTGTTTTTAACTTAAGACTTATTTTAGTTAACTTAATTAAGTGTATCACGCAAATAACCAAGTTACTATTATATCAAATCTATTTGTTTTATCAATTAACGTAAGTGGATTTCTCTAACCAAATGATAAAGATCGTAGACAAATCTTTAAAACGATATAGGTCACAATGAGTCTTTCGACCTATACCGTTATGAGTATACAATCAAAGTTGATGAACAAAGTTGATAATATTAGACACGATAGGATTTCAATGTAAGCTTAAGATTAAAAAGATCACAATAATACCAAATACTTATTTATTATATTATCATAACTGAGTATTCATAAGAGGGTTTAGTCTTTCATGGCTACGAAATTAAAAATACAAAGTTAATTAGGGAAATGAAATACATACAAGATTCAGATAGGCAAGGGATCACAAGATAACCCGTTTACAAGTATCGAATCCTTATTCAAAAACCCGTAATATACTAATTCTTATTAAACATGTCTTCTTGATGCTTGTCTCATCGTGGTTGCATGCTTGAAACACCAAGGAAGGATGGAGTAGAGTTTTGAGATCAGATGGAGTAGTATTTGTGTTGAAGTAGTGAGTGATATCTCCAAATGGCAAAATTTCCTTTATTTATAGGCTTAGAAAGGGGTGGAGTACGACGTACTTAATAATAATAACGTTGTACTTTGCCTTATGTCGGTTCCAAATCATTAACGTTGGGATGAAGTGCGGCGTACATCCAGTATTTACTGCTTCATTTATTTTAGACTGAAGTGCGGCGTAATTGGTCATAATTTTAGTTTTTATTCTTTATTTTCTTCTAGCTAGACTTCCGTAAGACATAATGTAACGCCCCGACCCTAAAGGGTAGAAGTATTACAAATATGGTGTGACATCAAAGGCATACATAATCATAACATAAGCATAAACAGCGGAAGTCTTAAATAAATAACCAATGGAAATAAGTCAACACGACTTAAGGTACATAAGTTCTTAAAAGACAGACATATCCAAACGAAATAACCGAAATAACGAACGTCTTGAAAAAAACAATTCATATATCAAAACTAAGATCTCTAGGGTAAGTCCACACTCAGCACTCATAGCATCTGAAAGCAACCGCCAGCACTAAGCTTAGATACCTGCCGCAGGAAAAGAAAGTGCGGCTGAGCTTACAAAGCCCAGTGAACAGATATATATAATCAAATGCAAAAGATAATGGGAAATCAAAGGATACGATATAAGGTACAAAGGGTATCACAAGACATCATCAAAGGAATACAAATATAAGGTAAGACAAATCAGAAGTCAAATCATAGTGTAAGGTAAGATGAATTAGAAAATCGAATCAAATCTAATTCCCAAGCCCAAACAAATCATAACATAGTACCAAACATCAGTCACCAAATATCCAAATATCATAATGTCATAATCCATCGAATACAAAACAAATCTAGGATGCATCCATACGCCCCTTAAACAAATAATAGTCTTCATAATGCGCATATAATATCAAATGGGGGACGGTGCGAGAAATCACTCACTCACACATGAGTCATGCCAAAGGTGCATCAATGACACGGCCATGTTACCTTCATGGCTAGGAAACAAATAGTGGCTTGGTTCTCAAACTGGAGGGTTCAAAGCAAAGTCATATCAAAGTTCATTTCAAAGGGATCATAGCAAAGGTTCGATATCAAATGTTCAAATATCAAAGGGATCATAGCAAAGGTTCAATATCAAATGTTCAAATATCAAAGGGATCATAGCAAAGGTTCAAAAGGGAACATAATAACAGATCATATAAGAAAGCCAAAATATAAGGCTCAGAGCAAATGTGGCAAATCATATAAGTAATCAAAGATAGAGAGGAATATGTCATGAGAAACCTTAACGATAAGGTCAGAATATCTGTACCTTATTCCGAAGCAAAGCAAAATCAAAGAAACACCACGGAATATCACAATCACTCCCTCTTGACCGAACCTAAAGAAATGATGAACTCGAATTACAAACCATTCATTTAAGTTATACTTTCTATTTTTAGTAACTTTCCATTTTTAGTAACTTTCCATAATTAGTAACTTTCCATAATTAGTAACTTTCCATTTTTAGTAACTTTCCATTTTTAGTAACTTTCCATAATTAGTAATATTCATCATTTGAGATTCTATTAAGTATTTTGAATAGCTTAGGGACTTAATATGTTAACCTTATAAGTTTAGGGTTAAATATAACAGGGATCTGTTAAGTATTTTGAATTGCTTAGGGAGACAATTGTCAACCTTCAAAATTTGGGTTATATATGGACAACTTTCCTATTTTAGGGTTTTATATTCAAAATCAACAATCCAAGGTTTAAAAGTGTAATGTATCAAGTTCCAAATTTTATTCAGATTATACATTTCCATTGTCTGTATTTACAATCAAACCCCTGATTTTACTTAATTTACATTATTAGTCCTTTTGGTTTATGAATTAATTAAAACATTATCTTTAATTATCATAATTACAAAACAAGCCCTTATAGATTCAAATATGACAAAAATTCATACTTTATACATTAAATACGACACCAAACCTTATACATTTCTCAGAATTTACATTTTCAGTCCCTATATTTTAACAAAAATTAAATTTCTAATTACTTATTATATGTAAATAAACTTTAATCCAAAATAAATCAATATTTGAATTTATACCCCCCAACTTATTTTATAATAGAATATTATATATAATTACATGTCTTAAATATACCCCATAGTTTCATAAATTACAAAAACAAGTCCTTATTCTTTTAAATCGCAATCGGATAACAAATTAAATCACTAAAAACCCTAATTTAATTTTTCCCATCATAAACATAATTATTTACCAAATCATTATCATTTTATTTCAGTGGAAAAATTTATTCAAACCCTATCCATAATTCATTTTATACTCTTTTTCTTTCCTTTTCTTCTTTATTTGAAAATCGCAAACAAAGGAAAATCTTAAAACAATTATTTCGATATTTTTAAATTTTTACACTAATTTATCTGAGGTTATAATATATGATAGAAAAAAACTTCTTTAAAAAATTTAAATTATAATGTACACTAGTTTTTTAAGCGATTTCATAATTAACTAAAAATTAGGGTTTCTAATATGTTTTAATTATTTCGAGCAATATAAAATGCATGAACATTTTTCCCAGGTATATTATGGATTATAATGATGATAAATGAGATACAAAAATACCTTTGATGATTCTTGATGATTTTATGAATTTATGCTATTCGGTTGTGTTATTCGAACCAAAATAATTACCCCGATTGAACCAAGCCTTAAACAATCTTTCCAATATTTTTCCCACCTTCCTTGACCTTAAAAATACCTTAGAAAAATCGTCCTAGCCTTTGGAAAATTCTTTGTGCCGCCTCTTTTGTTTTTAGGGTTTTCGGCTTATTTTAGTTTTTAGGATTTAACAAATGAAATGAATAAAAGAAATGTATTAGGTAGTTTGGCCAAGGTTTTGGGCTTTTAAAAATGGATTAAATCAGATTTTAAATCTTGCATAATTATCTTGTAATTATCCTTATTTATTTTATATTAATTTGTAAAGTTATAAATAAATGCATATACATAATTCGGCTAATATATATATACATAATTATTAATTATTTTTCTTGCATAATATAAGATATTTTAATCTTACAAAAATTTCATAATTGTCACATGTTGCATTTTTATAATTTCTAACATTTAAATGAAGTTTATTTAAGCTTTTATGGAATTTTCTTGCATTAGGGGTATTTTGGTAATTTTACACTTGTTGAGATTTTTAGGTTTTACACATAAACACTTTCTTTTTCAGCATATATGAGCTTGGACTATCTTCAAGTGAAGCTGCACATATCTCATGCTACTAAGTATCGAAAGTTCACGAGAAGTGATAATATATATATATATATATATATATATATATATATACAATAACGCCGCTGAAAATATGTATAATTAAGGCGTTATCAAATCCCTCCACACTTAGCTATTGCTTGCCCTCAAGCAATCAAAGCGAGAAAACAAGAATCATTTATCATGACGTGGAGAAAAATTAGATTTTATTTTAACAAGTGTTTATCTCGATTAAATAGACGTTTCAGGCGAGACATATAATGTAACACCCCGCTCCGATAAAGAGACAAAGCATCACATTATGGTGTCAAATCAGAACATATATTAAAGCAAGAGAAAGACTTTATTAATCAAAATACCAAATCATAAAATAAAATGACTTCTAACAGTATTAAATTCCAACAAAGTCAAATAAAAGAAATCTTCAAAATCAAAGGTCTTAAAACATAAATCCAAATAAAAAGGGTTCTTCTAAAGGTGGGTCCTCTAAAAGATCCTACTCTCAACACTCAGATCCCAGATTCCCGCTTAGTACCTGCCGTAGGAAAAGAAAATGTGGCTGAGCTAACGCTCAGTGAACAGATATAATAATAATAATAACGGAAATAAAATAAAGGTTTGAACGAAATGAATATCGAGAACCTACCAAACAAATGCCAAACGATATATATAGATCAATGAATAGGATGGGAGTAATCAAAGGAATGCCCACGAGCCCAAACAAATGTTTAAACATAATACATGAATAGACCCTAAACAAATAATCAAATAGTCATAATCAAATGTACACAGGCTAGCTCCCTGCAAAACAAAGTTATATCTATATACACAAGCACTATGGCGAGTGTACAAACATATATAATCAAATTATAATAAGTGCACATACAAAAGGGAACGCCGTGGACTAATCACACCGCCACAAATACTGTCATGCCATTGGGCGCAGTGTCACGAAACTATTAATCAAATCATTATAAGTGCAATACAAAAGGGAAACGCCCTGTGGACTAAATCATCACAGCCACAGATAGTGTCATACCATTGGTGCATCAATTGTCATTGGTCATGGTTCCTCCATGACTAGATACAAATTGCTTGGTCCAAGATTAAAGCAAAAGATTATAAGTAAATCAAGATACTAATGATATCGTCAGAAATAACGGATATTAACATCATATTTAAACAAGGATCAACATAATCTTAATTGCGAATATCAAATAAAACGGAATATCAAAGGAGTCATGAGTACGGATAGCAAATTAGACAGAATATCAAATTAATCAAAGTAGCTGAAACAAATGAGAAACAAGTCATGAGGTGTCCTTACTAAAAGAACAGAATATTTATACCTTAACGAATAAGCAATCGGAGAGAAATGAACACAAAAGCAAGAGATCACAACACCTTCACCGAATCTACAAGAACCATGATTACCATATATTACATATCTTTTTTTAAGTAGCTGTACGCTTGATCTTACCATAAATAAAGTTTACTTGACCTAATTAAGGTTTCCAAAAATTTCAGATTTTGACTACTTATTCAAGGTAAGTTCCCATACATAAATGACCCATAAAACATCTTCTAAAATTACACCAAAAATTACAAAGGTTTCTACATATGTCTAATACACCCATGATCATTGGTTTAATTTATTTTCATGTTTAAGTATCCCTTTGACCCTTGTTACCCAAAACTGACCCGAATTTTGACCTGGAAGAACCTTTGAAAAGTTGACGCGTATTTACTACACTTAACCAATTCTTAAAACTCTCAAAACAATCATGGATGTAGCTAATATCATGTAGTTTTACCATATTTAAAATTAGAGTCTAACTCCTTATGGTTTTCGAATTAAAAATCAAATACTACAAGTGAAATTTTCGGCCAGAAACTATAGTTTTGACAACTTAATCTTTTTTAACAAACCCAAAAAACCAACCTTTCCACCAACCTTCTAAATTTTATGAGGCCCAACATCTATAGAAATGGACTCATTGAATTTAGTCATAGACTCAAGAATCTTATAAAAATCTGTTAGCCTCAAAATATTGAGTCGAACATGAAGTTCGTTCATTATGTATTTAAGTCTCGGTCAATTAATTAGTTAATGTTGTAATAGAATTATTTATCGGGAATTCAGCTCGAAGTTAATCTAATATTGTTTTGTTTGGGGTTAATCCCAAGCAAAACCCGAGCACCCCCCCCCTGAGTCTAGATAAATATTCACGCGTCCATTAAATATGTAGGGGGTTTATATAAAGATATTTTCTACTTAGAAAAGTGGGTATTCCTTCTCATTATTTTCTAAATAATATCTTCTCTTTTTCTCTCATCTCTCTCTTCTTTCTCTCTCTAAAATAAATTATTATTTTTTCTAGTTTCTTGGTTCGATTCATGCTTCGTAATATGAAGTGAAAGTGTAGATCGGATTCCGACATTTGGTATCAGAGCCTCGGGTGGGTTTCGTGGTTTTTGTTGTTGTGAGCTTATTGGATACGACATATTTGGTTTTTTATCATTCGGCTTATTTTCTCTCTTATTTTCCTTTTTAGATAAAAGTCTTAATAATTTTTTATAAAAACATTCACAAGAATTCTACTAATCTATTTCGTGTCTTAATTTTTTATTATTTTTTTTAAAATAAAGCATGTAGAACTTCTTTCCTACGTTTCTTTATAAAACCATAACCAGTTTCTTTCATCAAATTTTTTTCGTGGCTTATTTTTGTGTTGGAAACGCCTTGTTAGAGCTTATTATCTCTCGGCTTATTATTGGGTTATTTTTGGTGATACTCGGGTGAAAAGAAGAGAAGAAGAAAACGTGCACTCTAAGTGTTTGATATTTGGTCTCAACCGATCTAGTATCACCGAACGAGTTCATTTTCTTGTTGGCGATCGAGGTGTCTTTCACAAGGGACCGATCGAGTTAACTTTTGTGTTGAGCCGGAATCGAGTGACTTTCATCATGGAAAGAAGAGTACACTTTTTGAGTTGAAAGCCGATCGAGTGATTTCAAAGATCACGAACGAGTAACATTCAAAGATCACCAATCGAGCTAACATTCCAAAAATCACCGAACGAGTAACACTTTTCAAAGATCACGAACAAGTAACATTCCCAAAGACCACCGATCGAGTCCCTGCCACTAGAGCCGGAACGAGCCCACAAATTGTGAAAACCGAACGAACTTGAAATCTCAAGGAACCGATCGAGTATTCTTCTCGTTAGCATCAGGAACAGTGACATTCTAGCTTGGAAGCCCGAAACTACATCCTTTCTTTTTTTAACACACGAGAACAAAAACTTACACGTTTTAACTAATTTTTGGTTTTTCGGTTTCGAGTGACGTTAAACGACGGACTTAAGGACTTACATAATAGTATTAGTGACATCGTTTCCCCATACACGTGATATATTTGGTTTTTACCGGACGACTTAACCGTACATCCGCGAGATCAAATCTATTCGGTGTATTTTTTATTAAATCTTAAACGAAAAAGAAAGTGAAATGGAGGGAATTTTTTTATTTAATTACCAATAATTGTAAGTTGTTCACATTGCAACCTCCTACTTGTTTACTACAATTACTCCACAAGTCCCTTGTTTCATTAACAACGATTGCTCACGTTAGTCCTTAGTGCATCTAATTAAACGTTAGTGCTTTAAAAGGTGAATCGTTTGTGCACGTTTGTCCTTATTTGAGGTTTTGATCAACCGTTAATCATTTCAAGCTCAAAATTTGTGCACCGTCAAACGTTTTTAGCTCACAAATCGTTAACAAAAAGCTTAAGTCTTCAACGACAACAACGATTTCAACATCAATTAATTTTTGTTTTACGGTTTCTTCTTGATTTTGTAAAATCCTGCGAAAGATACGATTCTTTTCTCGGTTTTAATCAATCCCGTGAACGTTAATTGATTTCAATCCACCACAGCAAATCACATCCAACTTTAAGATCCAACAAATAATCTTTTCACACTCATAATTGATAGCCATTCATTCATAATGTCTACTGCCAGTCAACACATCATCAACAGATGTCAAATGCACAATAATATCAGGCATCTTGGTTCGAAAGATCGACAAAAATGCTTGGACTAGGAAGGTATTCAACAATGGAGATCACGTTTCTACGGTACATTGACACAAAACCAAAATGGTGGCGGACTGAAAAAGAGCATACTAAGTGGTCCCTACGTGCCAACCACTGTACAAGTTCAAGCTGTTGAGGCAGCGGAAGGTCGTCCTGCAGTTCCACAACATACATCAGTCAAAACAATATTGAACATGACTCCAGAGAACAAAGAACATTTCAGTTGAAATAAGGAATCAAATTTTCTTGCTTTTAACCGGTATTGGAGATGAAATCTACTCAACTGTTGATGCTTGCAACACAGCAAATGAAATATGGATAGCCATTGAAAGGCTACAACAGGGTGAATCATTGAACGTACAAGATGTAAAGACCAATTTGTTCTGGGAACTTTGGATAAGAAGATTTTCTTCTCGAGATAGATAGAATCCTGGGAGTCGTATTATCTCATGGTTTTATAATTGATGATGAGTTGACAAGGAACAACTTGCAAGTTACAAACAATGCAAGTGACATGTTCTATTTCTTCAACACTTCAAACCAGAATGGTCAAGATTTGTGACGATTGTCAAGCAATCGAAAGATAGACAATCGTCACCATATCACAGAATGTTTGATATTCTGAATGCAGTTTCAACCTGGAGGTTAATGATATCCGTGATGAGAGAATAGCCAAAGTGCTAAAATCCATTAAAGGGGCCACTCATTGCGGCTGCTCACCATATTCAGATAAATTACTATCAAGCACCAAACCTCATAAGATCATAAGGCAACATCATTCTTCCACAAGAACCAAGTGCATTACCAGAAACAAAGGCAAGGAGATCGCCAAAAACAATTACCTCAATCTGAGTCGGTTTTAGTTTTTGATGATGACAGCATGATCCTGAGCAAGCTCAGAAAGGTCAAGGAATGCAAAAGAAATTTGGCACTCCTACCCCCCCCCCCATTGCAAAATATTTCAAGAAGCTCTAAAAACCTACCAACAACAACCTTCGAACTTCTTCAAACTCCAGGAACAAGATGAAGGATAACACACACAATTGACGGATACCGGATCTACACTTTCACTTCATATTACGAACCACGAATCGAACCAAGAAACTAGAAAAAAGATAATGGTTTAGAGAGAGAAAGAAGAGAGAGAGATGAGAGAAAAGAAAATATATTATTTGAAATAATGAGAAGAGATATTTTCTAAGTAGAAAATATCTATATATATACCCCTACACATTTAATGTGACGCGTGGGATATTTAACTAGGACTCGGGCTTGGGTTTTGCTTGGGAATATTATACCGTAACGAAAAACATATACATTATTAGTTTAATATTCGAGTCCGTTTTCTCGATTCTATTACAACTTAACTAATTAATTGACCGTGGAGATCTTAATATACATAATGAACGAACTTCATGTTCGACTCAATATTTTGAGGCTAACAATCTCCCTCGAAGTGAGTTCAATGATGACACTCCTTCATGAGATAATGAGATTGCTTTTGTCGTTAAGCTCATGTGGTCTTGGTCTTTCTCTTGTTCTTTGTTGTAAACTTGTTCCTTCATGCTTTGCGGTCTAGACTTTGAGCCTTTGTCATTGTCTTTATCGTCTATGCCATCTTGCGATCTTGTACTTATTCAAGGTAAGTTCCCATACATAAATGACCCATAAAAACATCTTCTAAAATTACATCAAAAATTACAGAGGTTCCTACATATGTCTAATACACCCATGATCATTGGTTTAATTTATTTTCATGTTTAAGTATCCCTTTGACCCTTGTTACCCAAAACTGACCCGAATTTTGACCTGGCCAGAACCTTTTAAAAGGTTGACGCGTATTTACCATACTTAGACAATTCCTAAAATCTCAAAAAAAATCATGGACGTAGCTAATATCATGTAGTTTTACCATCTCAAAAATTAGAGTCTAACTCCTTATGGTTTTCGAATTAAAAATCAAATACTACAAGTGAAATTTTCGGCCAGAAACTGCAGTTTTGACACTTAATCTTTTAACAACCCAAAACCAACCTTCCCAACCTTCTAAAATTATGAGGCCAACTTTTCCAGAAACTGGACTCATTGAATTTAGTCATAGACTCAAGAATCTTATAAAAATCAATTTTTATCATTGAGTTATACCCTTTTGAACATGACCTAAAATTCTGCACACAAACAAACCCTAATTAACACCTATTAAAACCAACCTTAGGGTTTTTAATCTTGTAGTTTTTATTAATAACACATTTAATGATCATCTTAGGGTTTCATAACATGTAATTTAACCATTTTAATTAGATTAAACCATATAGAAATTAACAAGAACATAAACACATTATTTCTTACAATCTTTTAGGTTTTTTATGAAAACTTTTGCATATGTAATCATGGTGACAACAAGAATGAAACAAAATCAAGAATTACCTATGGAATGAGGGAGGAGTACAAGATCAAACACCAAGAACCCAAGAATACACTAAAGAATGAAGATCAATACCACACCAAGAACACCAAAACTTCAAGGATAACAAAAAAAAACACCTAAACCTTTTTCTTGCTTGAAGCTTCTATGGAGGAATACACAAAATTATGGAGTAAGAATTTTGAGAGAATAATGGTGATGGAGGGGTGAATGTGGCCGGCCTTATAAAGAGAAAAAGAGGGGACAAGATTTTCTTAGAACTTAAGGAGATTACAAGACATTTGCTTAAACCTTTTACACTCTTTTCCTAAAATATCTTTTGCTACAAAAATAAAAGATTTGGTGTATCAACACCACCATATGGCCGGCCATTTAACTCAAAGAGGGGGGACAAAATAATTTTTTTCCCATTTTGAAGATTACACAAAATACTTGCTAAAACCTTTTAATACTTATCCCTTAAAATAGGTTTTTTTATAAAAAGGAAGTAAATATACAAAATAATCAAAATTACAAAATATATTATTTTTTTAAATATGGGGCCGGCCATATATATGTACATATATAAGTTTTATGTATTTAAAAAAAATACCTTATGTTATATCTTTATAATTTCCTAAAATTATAACCTAAGGTTTTATTTTCAAATACTTATTAATAAACTTTAGGTTATATTCAAAATTACCAATATGAAATGAAATTCAAATCTTGGGTTTTACAACTCTTCCCCTCTAAAAAGAAAATTTCGTCCTTGAAATTGAAATCGAAATTGAGATAGGTAGATGATTTTAGGGTTATTCAGATTACTAAAGATGACACGATTGGTATGACAAACGATAAGGGCGCAATGAACAGTCAACCAATTCATACCAAGACTAATATCGAAGTCACTCATTTCTAAGGGAAGCAAATTAGCAAAACGAATCTTATCATCAAAATGAAGCGGACAGTTATGATATTCGTGGTCAGACTTTTCATAGACGTAGATATCGAGAAGGTAAAATTAAGCTGCGTAGGGAAGATGCTAAGGTGTTTAGTAAATGAAACATGATAAGATCATTTTAAGACTCAAGATTGTTTAGATATTTATATCTAGGATGAACAATAACAATGATAACATAATGCACAGCGGAATATAAAGAAGACAATTGTTATTGAACAAGGTTTTTCATTTACTATTCGACTCTCATCAGTCTGCTATATATCTAAAACGTATGTCTATGATCTCTTTATATAGGGAGAGATCATGACTTACAAATGAAGTAAATCAATAGATAAGGAAACTATTTAAATTACATTAAACCTCATTAAGTTGTTTCCTAATCATTATCTTGTAGAATATTTGACCAAATCTTCATATTTCTCCACCAGCTTGTAGAGTTTCATAATGACGACTTTGATCCTCTTGTTTCATTCTGTTGCTCATTTGTATCATCAAATCAAGAATCCCAACAATCTTCCCCTATTTGATGATGACAAAACAAACAATGTTCTTGTACGAACTTTCTTTAGAGCTGAGAAAGTTGAGATCATAGATCTCCCTGAATGAAACAAAAATTTTCTTTGTAAAATGCTAACTGCTTCCCCTTAACTTAAGATCTCCTTGAACATGCCACCACATATAATAAGCTGCAAATCAATAAACCTGTAATCTTCTTCCTCTTTTTGTAATCATTTAATAGCGGTCTCCTGTAGATATGCAACATGGATCGTAACACACTACAAATCATATACCACACTACCAATACATCCTTCTAATGACTCAAAATACCCTCCATGAATCATAATAAGATAAATGACTCCTAGCAGTTTTTGTAATCATCCAATAGGGGTCTTCTTGTAGATATGCAACTTGTAAACACTTCCCCTCAAGTGGTGCATGTAGATGGTTAAACATGTCAAATAATAAGCTTCTCCTGAAACCAATATGTTTACCATCTTTTGAATCTCGAACTCTATAGGCTTTATGTAGTGATCACTTGATGAAGAAAATTGAGTATAACGAATTTGATAAAGAAGTAGAATATCCCAAACTTGTGTCTTATATCTTGTACTATCCACGTGACTCCAAACATATAAATAAATCTGTGAAATATAAGTAGACCGCAACCTCTTGACAAAAACCTCATCTTCTATGAGACACATACTAAGTGATAGCAAATGTGAGCATTGAGCACCATAAGAAAAATCACACACCTTTGCTAGATTTTGACAAGTCTTCGTCACACCATTGTAAGCACGAACAAGTTATCTTTAAAGTGTAACACCCACTTTAAGATATGATAGGAACACGCATCTAAAAAACTCAACTACAACATCAAATAAGTGATAATCAATTATCTTCATAATTACTTTTTTAATAAATCTCCAAAAACGAGCCATAAAATAATTAAGAACAAACTGAAATAATTTCAGTTCTCTCCAAGATCCAAACCATGTGTGTCATCCGATATTTAGTAATGCTAGCTGTTAGGATTGATAAAAGTGATGATCTTATTGAGATAGAAGTCTTGTAATAAATAGAATAATAATATTGTATAATAGGGTAAGTGAAAGGCTCGTGACTAAAATAAAGTCACAAGACTTAGCTAAATAGAAAAAGTCTAAAAGACAAGGGCTCCATGCTCATATTGTAAAAGGGTATAAATACCCCTCCATCACCTCATTTGTGAGGTGTGTCTTCCAAGTTTCTTAATCTCATTCTATCTTTTCTCTAATCCTTCTCCTCCTTCTTTCTCTCTCTACTTTCTCTCTCTAAACTAAACACTCTATTGCTTATGGATCCTATATTCAAGACCTCACAAGTGGTATCAGAGCTGCAGGAGCAATTTAGTGTGGTTTTAGAGAGCTTATTCCAACAGCTTATTCTGACAGCTTATTACAGCAGCTTATTTCGAGCTTATTTTGGTCTTATTCGAGCTTATTCGGTCCTGATTATCTGCTGTGTTATTCTGTCTTTTCGTGTGCTTATACCGATTTTCAGCTTATTTTCTTGAGCTTAATTTGAGTCAAAACTGCTTATTTTTGGTCAAAAAATCAAACTGCTTAAAAATGTGCTTATTCAGTTTTTAGAGCTTATTTTGTGCTTATTTGCTAATCTCGGCTTTATCGAGATTGATTGCTTACGGTTTTATTGTAAGAATCTTGGCAAATTCAGTACGAAATTTGCTTATTTGTGATTATTTTTTATATTCAGCAGTTGTAAAGTCAAACTCGGTTGTTTGACTGGTCAAACTCGGATAAGTTTGTTACAACATCATTGACTGGTCAAATTCGGGCCCATAACTGTTTTTATCAATTTTGTCTGGTCAAATTCTGGGTAAATTCAAATTCGATTGTTGACAGTTTTTTCCGAGTTTGAAAACAAAGAAAACTTAAAAGTAGATCTCAGTTTTTATCATCACAGATCCAAATCCAAACTCGGATATTAAACTCAGAAACTAAAACAAGAAACTCAAACTCGGATCAAAAACCAAACTCGGAACAAAGAAAATAACATCAAGAGTGAGTGATCAAGATCACAAATTTGTGTTGCATCGAGATTATATCAAATCTTTTAAAGATTAATTCACACAACACTATATCATCACAGATCCAAAGCTAACTCAAAAATCAAACTCGGACTCAAACTCGTCAGTATCATTTTCGACAAGAAACTCAAACTCGGAAACATAATCAGATTTACACTCGTATCAAGATCATACTCAGAACACGATCAATCTTTTTGAAGTATAAATTTCTGATATCAGATTGGGTTTTGGTGTACAACTCTTTCAAGCTTAAAAGATTTTTTTTAAGATCTTCACATCTTAAGAACCCATTTCATCATCGACCAATTTTGCTGAAGACATAAGCTTCATTTGTTAATTTTTGAAAAAGATAACTATAACGATCTCAGAAATTTTTGTGTGTTTATCAAGAAAACTCAAAGAACTTTAAAAAACCATTCACACAATCTCATCATAGATCTCAAGATTAACCATCAAAAAGAAAAAGAATAAAAACAAAAGAACAAAGAATCGATCTCAGTTTTGTCCACTTTTGGTAGCAATCTTTAATGATTTTCGTGTGTGGATTATTGATAAGTGCTTAATTACACATATCTTTTACCTCTAAAAACGAGCTTAAATGACCAAAAACAGACAAAAACT